>OX465092.1:5633112-5772617 GCA_949987675.1 Chymomyza fuscimana
CCTGGAAGCTGCAACACTGCTGACGGATACACAAGAAATGCCAAGCCTGGACCTGTGTAAGAAACATTACATTATGTAGTGAAGTATTATATCAAAATAATTTATTTAAAAAAAAAACATTTAAAAAAAAGAAAAGTTTTACTTATTCCAGTTTTTCGTCGGAAGTTAAATTTTTGCATTAAATAAGTTTATGGACAAGTCCAATTTCTTGGCAATATTTATTTTAACGTTAAACATTAGTGTTTATATGATTGCAAACAGTTTTATCAACTTAAATACAAAAAAAAAACAAAAACAAAACTTGTAGTTGCATCGTGACAGTGCAAATTTACTGAGACTCCACTGGCACTAGATTTCCTTGTGCAGTGTGTACACACCGTTCGTGTGTGGTACGCATTGTTTCGTAATCCAGGTGTACATATTGTTAAGTGAGAATTGAACAACAACACCAATCCAACCAAGCATATAAACTGCATCAAAATTAAGCGACAGCACAAGCCTCTCATTAACCCGGCTGGCGAATCAGACGCCTCAAAAATGCGGCGAGTTACGAAGACCACCGCTTCCGAACACGTCATAAAAAGTCAATACACAAACTACTTCCGACCTCTGCAAACCTTCGAAGATGACGGCATGGACCATCAAGCCGACTCCGACTGTTCTCAGGACCAGCCTGAACAATCTTTCCAACAAAGTAAATCTGTGCCTCCAATCACGGTTCTCAAAAAGTCCTCTAAAGCCGGCCACGAGCTTATGAAGTCCATAAGCGTTTCTAATTATTCCATAAAACCTATTTCTATCGGAATAAAAATTTTTTTAAGCACGGCAAGTGACTGAGATACTGTTCTCTGCGAACTAAATAAACAAAAATTCGAATTCTTCACGTATGAAACAAGGCAAACCAAACCATTTAAGGCGGTACTCTCTGGCTTGGACAAACAGAGTAATGATGACGTTAAGAACATCCTCATTAACCTTGGACTCAAGTGCAGCAGTGTGAAGACAATTGAAAAGACAACCCGGGGCGGCTACAATTTGCTTTTGTACGTGGTCTACTTCCAAAATGGTACAATTACACTCAATAAATTACGTAAAGAATATTCAACAATTCAACACACCAGAGTTCGTTGGGAGTTTAAGACCAAAGCGGCAAATCAAGTAACGCAATGTCACAATTGCCAATTATTCGGTCACGGCTCAAGTAAGGTTAGTGTTAAAACTCTCTGCTCTTTCTGCGCTGGACCTCACAAAACAGGCGAATGCTCAAACTCAGGCACATTTATCTGTGCAAACTGCAAAGGTCAACACCCTTCAACCGATCCAACGTGCCCTTGCCGCTCATCGTATGTCACTATGTTACGGAAACGAAATGGTCAGGGTAAGCGTAGCCCAAATGGCAGAAACAACACAATTGCCAATACGCCAACTACCATAGCTACAACAGTAGCAATGAAAACTACAACAGCAACTTCCCGATGATCAACCGCCAAACCACGACGTCCAACTCCGCTACAATTAGCCCTAGAGCGCAAGTATCAAGCTCGATGAGCTACCGGCGCGCTCTTATCACAGCACCACCAAATGACTGCCCACCCTCCTCTGATCTCTTTTCGTTAGAAGAAATCGTTGCGCTCATGAACGAGCTCTTAAATAAGCTAAGCCGCTGCACAAGCAAAAGCGAACAATTTAACACAATAACTAAGCTAGCACTTAAATATGTTTACTCTAGTAAATAATATAACTAACTTAAATATCATGGCATGGAATGCGCGTGCCGTTCGATGCAAAAGACTTGAACTCCTTAGTTTTTTAGTTAACGATAAGATCCACATTTGCCTTTTAAGCGAAACCTGGCTAAGCCACAATGATAGGTTTCTGCTGCCAGGCTATAATGTTTACAGGAACGACAGATTGAGTAGTAGAGGCGGTGGCGTTGCAATAATTATAAAAAGTGAAATAAGGCACTCACAAATTCCTAACATAAATACACACCTAATTGAAAACATAGGCATTGAGATTATAACAAACAGAGAAAATACCTTGAAAATCTTCTCTGCTTATTTCCCAGGTTCATCTGCAAAATGTTTATCGAATTCATGTACCCACTTAAATGATGCAAAGCACAAAAAAGAGCTATTTAATTTAGACCTTTTAAAAATTCACCAAATACAAGGTAATTTTCTTCTAGGTGGCGATTTAAATTGTCGAAATAGACAATGGAACTGCCTAAGAGCAAATTGCTGGGGCAATACTCTGTCAGAGTTATCGGCAAAGGGCAAGTTTAGCATTTTATATTCGAGAGATCCGACATACATCCCCGCAAGCTACAAAGCAAAGCCATCAACGCTTGATCTAATACTATCAAACTTACCCAACCATATCACCGAGCCGAAATTCCACAATGATTTATCATCAGATCATATGCCTATTACTTGTGAGCTCAAGGCTGACTTTATTCGCCAAACTGTTTCTAGATTCCAATTTTGTAAAGCTAATTGGAAACTATTTAGGCGCACCATTAATGAATTTCTAGAAAACAGTCCTACACTTGATTCATATATAGCCCCTACAAAAGGAGAAATAGACTCTATGGTTGATCATGCTACAAGTAGTATTCTAAGCGCCATTGAAACATCGATTCCTAAAAAGTTTTTCGCGGGATCTTATACCAAATTACCTGAGTCCATAAAAGAGCTCATTAAAACGAGAAACATTGCCCGTAGACTATGGATTAGAACAAGACAGCCCATACACAAAGCAAGGCTTAATCACCTTAACCGTCAAATTAAAATCGAAATGTTTGAGCAGAACAACAAATGTTGGAATGAAAAACTCAGTTCTCTTGAGTTCAATTCCAAGCCATTCTGGAATCTTACTAAAGTTATCAAAAACAAAAAGCAGTTTATACCTAGTTTCCTCCACAATGGTCATGTATACACTACTCGCGATCAAAAAGCGAACATAATGAGCGAGATATTTGAGGAAAAGCACCACCTCACAGAGTCCTTCTCAGATTCTACCACTAAAGCTCTGGTCGACAACTCAGCAAATTTGTCCGATGTAAATGATTTTTCAACTGAGCTATTCATTACACCAGCTGAAATTAAACAAGTAACAAGTTCGTTAAAAATAAAGAAAGCACCTGGCCCCGACAACATACCCAATGTTTGCCTTAAACACCTCCCAAAATCGGCACTAGAATTTCTGTCTGAAATTTTTAATATGTGCTTGCTAATAGGCTACTTTCCTTTAAAATGGAAACTAGCAAAAATAATTGCCATTCCCAAGCCTAATAAGCCGCTGGCATCACCTGAAAGTTATCGTCCAATTAGTTTGCTCAGTGGTATCTCAAAAGTCTTTGAGCGCATTATTAAGGTTAGACTTAACTCATATATTGAAAAGAACCACATACTTCCTGATTTCCAGTATGGGTTTCGACGTAATCTATCTTGTATCCACCCACTTAGTAAACTCAAGGACTACGTTAAAAATAATCTACAAGAAAAAAAATCTGTTGGTATGGTAACCCTGGACGTGCAAGCTGCATTTGATACAGTGTGGCATAGCGGTCTCATTCACAAACTAATACTTTGTGGCACTCCAGTCTATATTACTAAAATAGTTGAAAGTTTCCTAACTGACAGATTCTTTCGAGTTGTTATGGATGGCCATGTGTCAAATCAAAAACGAATTGTTGCAGGTGTCTTGTATCCTTTTATTAACAGAAGATCCCATCTGTCAACAAAGAATAAACTCCTTCTCTTTAAATCTATATTTGTGCCCATTTTTTTATATGGCTGTGAAATTTGGGGAGATTGTGCCGTCAGTCACCAGGCCAAGCTGCAAACAGCACAAAACAAACTACTTAAAATGATGCTCAACCTCCCATTCTACCACTCGACCTCTCGTCTCCATGATCGGGCAAATGTCAGCCTCGTTAATAAATTAATTTATTTTAGAAAACATAATTTAATGTTACGCAACTATTAGAGAATCTCGCGAATCCCGCAGGATTGGTACTTTTGAGGCTAACCTAAAGTTAGTACTCTTAAGTATCAATCTATAGTTAGAGTTTTAGTTTTAAGAAGTAGTTTAAGAAAATTATCAGCTTTAGGTTTTTTCCAATTTTCCTAACAAATTAATATTGTTATTGCAAACTTGATATAATATTTTTAAGATTAACCATTCAGTTGAAAAGCTAAGTCAGCTAAACTCTGTAAACATTTATTTTATCTGTTAAAACTTAATATTAATGCCATGGAATAAAAATTAAATTAAATTAATTTTACTTATTCCAAATTAATTAGTCGTAATTGATTGTCAGAATTTTCTATTGCTGTAATACAAACTCTTGATACATCAAAATTATTTTCTACTTTTTAGTTCGGTTAACTATTAAAGCGTGTTTTTTAGTTTTTTAAGCTACAATTTTTTAATTTAAAGGCCCATACGCAGTTCTAAAAATTTCGCATTTGGGATATCCCATTTGGGATTTATTTTTATACCCTGTACCGTATGGTACAAAGGGTATATTTGTTTGTGCAAGCCGAAAATGTATGTAACGTACGGAAGGAGAAGTCGGAGACCCCCCAAAGTTACCTAAAGTATGATCAGAGTGACTAGAGAAGTCGATACACCCATGTCCGTCTGACCGTCTGGCCGTCTGTCCGTCTGTCCGTCTGTCCGTATGAACGCCTAGATCTCAGAGATGGTAAGAGCTAGAGCAACCAAACTTTCAGATAAGATCCCTTATTAATCCATAGGAGACAAGTTTATTTTATTTTTTTGATATCGGGACTACATTATATAGCTCCCATAGGGGTGCTTCAGAGGACCTCGAAAAAAAGCAAAAGTTTTCGATGGATAATTCGTTTGCTTATGAAGATATCATAACCAAATTTGGCAATCGGAAG
This sequence comes from Chymomyza fuscimana, assembly GCA_949987675.1. Taxonomy (NCBI): domain Eukaryota; kingdom Metazoa; phylum Arthropoda; class Insecta; order Diptera; family Drosophilidae; genus Chymomyza; species Chymomyza fuscimana. Next base: position 5,638,026 of record OX465092.1, read on the forward strand.
TTTTTTAGAAACCCCCAGCACTGTACCAAATTTTATCAAAATCGGTTGACTATATCATATAGGTCCCATAGGGCCAATCGGTCGAAAATTTGTTTTTTGCACAAAATTCGTTGTGTTTCGTTTGTTTGTGAAGATATTGTAACCAAATTTAACATTAAGAAGTTTTTTAGAGTTCCCAAGCACTTTACCAAATTTGATCAAAATCGGTTGACTATATCATATAGCTCCCATAGGACCAATCGGTCAAAAAATCGTGTTTTGTACAAAATTCGTTGTGTTTCGTTTATTTGTAAAGATATTGTAACCAAATTTGGCATTCAGAAGTTTTTTGGAGATGTTCAACACTGTACCAAATTTGATCAAAATCGGTTGACTATATTATATAGCTCCCATAGGAACGATCGGTCAAAAAAACATTTTTGGTTTAAAATTCGTCTGTTTTTGGTTGTTTATGAAGGTATCGTAATCTAATTTGGCAATCAAATGTCTTTTTATATATGTAATGTTTGATTTTTCTTTGAACTTCCTTTTTCTCTGGCCAGATTTTGATGGGAGTCGGTGGATATCGCTAAAAAGTTCACCCACCTGGCTAGTGATGCGGATTAGTTCAAATCTATCTTTTTTCCTCGTCCTATTTTTCAATATTTCATTTAAATTTTTCTTATAATTTAAGGCCAACTGTACTTTGTTGTACCACCTCTAAAATATAATAAAATTAAATTAAATTAAAAAAAAAATAAAATTAACTAGTCATAATTTATCTAGGAGATCGAATAACAAGGTGGCCAGCTTTACTTACTTTCGGCCATATTCATCATATAATGTACACATATTCTCGTATATAAATTGAGCAACCTTTACTTATATTGGTAAAATTTTGTATTTATAACAGAGTGATTCAACAATATCATTTCTAGTTCGCAGTGGTGATCTTCGAAGGGTACTTGAATTCATCGAAAGTAGAGAAATCTCTGACATAAACACTTGCAATGCGGTATGTATACATTTAACTGAATATCAGGAATCGTCCTAAAAAATTGTAGTGTAAGTTTACAAAGACAAAGTTTCATTATTTTTATATATTTTTCCAATTTTATTTACAATCTGTCCAAAAACAATCAGTAAATGATATAAAATTGTTTAAAAAATGACAGGAGCAGCTAGTCCCCATTGAGACTAGGTGCTATAAGCTTTTTATACGTTTTTATACCCTGTACCGTATGGTACAAAGGGTATATTAAGTTTGTGCAAGCCGAAAATGTATGTAACATACAGAAGGAAACGTCGGAGATCCCCCAAAGTTACCTAAAGTATGATCAGAGTGACTAAAGAAGTCGTTATACCCATGTCCGTCTGTCCGTACGTCCGTCTGTATGAACGCCTAGATCTCAGAGATGGTAAGAGCTAGAGTAACCAAACTTTCAGATTAGATCCCTTATTATTCCATAGGAGACAAAATTTGGCATTCGCGAGTTTTTTATAGTTCGCAAGCACTGTACTAAATTTGATCAAAATCGGTTGACTATATCATATAGCTCCCATAGGACCAATCGGTCAAAAAAACGTATTTTGTACAAAATTCGTTTTGTTTCGTTTGTTTGTGAAGATATTGTAACCAAACTTGGCATTCGGAAGTTTTTTTGAGATCTTCAACACTGTACCAAATTTGATCAATATCGGTTGGCTATATCATATAGCTCCCATAGGACCAATCGGTCAAAAAAAAGTTTTTTCTACAAAATTCGTTGTGTTTCATTTGTTTGTAAAGGTAATGTAACCAAATTTGGCAATCGTAAGTTTTTTAGACATCTTCAACACTGTACCAAATTTGATCAATATCGGTTGACTATATCATATAGCTCCCATAGGACCAATCGGTCAAAAAAAAGTTTTTTGTACAAAATTCGTTGTGTTTCGTTTGTTTGTAAAGATATTGTAACCAAATTTGGCATTCAGAAGTTTTTTGGAGATGTTCAACACTGTACCATATTTGATCAAAATCGGTTGACTATATTATATAGCTCCCATAGGGCCAATCGGTCAAAGAAACGCTTTTTGTTCAAAATTTGTTGTGTTTCGTTTGTTTGTTAGGATATTGCAACCAAATTTGGCATTCAGAAGTTTTTTAGAGATTTTCAACACTGTACCAAATTTTATTAAAATCGGTTGACTATATCATATAGCTCCCATAGGGCAGATCGGTCAAAAAACGTTTTTTGCACAAAACTCGTTGTTTCGTTTGTTTATGAAGTTATCGTTACCACATTTGGCACTTGGAAGTTTTTTATAGTTCCCAAACACTGTACCAAATTTGATCGAAATCGGTTGACTATATCATATAGCTCCCATACGGCCAATCGGTCAAAAAAACGTTTTTTGCACAAAATTCGTTGTGTTTCGTTTGTTTGTGAAGATATTGTAACCAACTTTGGCATTCGGAAGTTTTTAGAGATCTTCCACACTGTACCAAATTTTATCAAAATCGGTTAACTATATCATATAGCTCCCATAGGGCCGATCGGTCGAAAAAAAGATTTTGATTAAAAATTCGTCTGTTTTTGGTTGTTTATGAAGGTATCATAATCTAATTTGGCAAATGTCTTTTGGTGTTCTTAAGCAATTTACCGGATTTGATTGCAAGCAGTGGTACAGGGTATCCCAAAGTCGTCCGCGCCCGACTTTAACGTACGCCATCTTTATACCCTGTACCGTATGGTACAAAGGGTATATTGTGTTTGTGCAAGCCGAAAATGTATGTAACGTACAGAAGGAGAAGTCGGAGACCCCCCAAAGTTACCTAAAGTATGATCAGAGTGCCTAGAGAAGTCGATATACCCATGTCCGTCTGTCCGTATGAACGCCTAGATCTCAGAGATGGTAAGAGCTAGAGCAACCAAACTTTCAGATAAGATCCCTTATTAATCCATAGGAGACAAGTTTATTTTATTTTTTTGATATCGGGACTACATTATATAGCTCCCATAGGGGTGTTTCAGAGGACCTCGAAAAAAAGCAAAAGTTTTAGATGGATAATTCAGTTGTTTATGAAGATATCATAACCAAATTTGGTAATCGGAAGCTTTTTAGAAACCCCCAGCACTGTACCAAATTTTATCAAAATCGGTTGACTATATCATATAGGTCCCATAGGATCGATCGGACGAAAATTTGTTTTTTGTACAAAATTCGTTGTGTTTCGTTTGTTTGTGAAGATATTGTAACCAAATTTGACATTAAGAAGTTTTTTAGAGTTCCCAAGCACTGTACCAAATTTGATAAAAATCGGTTGACTATATCATATAGCTCCCATAGGACCAATCTGTCAAAAAATCGTGTTTTGTACAAAATTCGTTGTGTTTCGTTTATTTGTAAAGATATTGTAACCAAATTTGGCATTCAGAAGTTTTTTGGAGATGTTCAACACTGTACCAAATTTGATCAAAATCGGTTGACTATATTATATAGCTCCCATAGGGCCAATCGGTCAAAAAATCGCTTTTTGTACAAAATTTGTTGTGTTTCGTTTGTTTGTGAAGATAGTGTAACCAAATTTGGCATTCAGAAGTTTTTTAGACATCTTCAACACTGTACCAAATTTGATCAAAATCGGTTGACTATATCATATAGCTCCCATAGGGCCGATCGGTCGAAAAAAAGTTTTTGATTAAAAATTCGTGTGTTTTTGGTTGTTTATGAAGGTATCATAATCTAATTTGGCAATCAAATGTCTTTTGGTGTTCGTAAGCAATTTACCGGATTTTATTGCAGGCTAGTGGTACAGGGTATCCCAAAGTCGTCCGCGCCCGACTTTAACGTACGCCATCTTTTTATATGAAGTTTTGTCATTCCGTGAGAAATTTTTTAAGACTAAAGATAGGGTACGTTAAAGACGGACGCGTACGACTTTGGGATACCCTGTACCACTAATTGCAATTAAGTCCAATATATTGCTTAAGCACTCTAAAAGACAATTGATTCCCAAATTTCTTGACGATATCTTCACAAACAAACGAAACACATCGAATTTTGTGAAAAAAACGTTTTTTTGGCCGAGCGGTCCTATGGGAGCTATATGATATAGTCAACCGATTTCGATCGAATTTGGTAGTGTTTGGGAACTATAAAAACTTCCAAGTGCCAAATGTGCTAACGATAACTTCATAAACAAACGAAACAACGAGTTTTGTGCAAAAAGCGTTTTTTTTACCGATCTGCCCTATGGGAGCTATATGATATAGTCAACCGATTTTGATCAAATTAAGTATAGTGTTTGGGAACTATTAAAAACTTCCGAGTGCCAAATTTGGTTACGATATCTTTATAAACAAACGAATTATCCATCTAAAACTTTTGGTTTTTTTCGAGGTCCTCTGAAACACCCCTATGAAAGCTATATAATGTAACCCCGATATCAAAAAATAAAATAAACTTGTCTCCTATGGAATAATAAGAGATCTAATCTGAAAGTTTGGTTGCTCTAGCTCTTACCATCTCTGAGATCTAGGCGTTCATACAGACGGACAGACGGACATGGGTATATCGACTTCTCTAGTCACCCTGATCAAACTTTTGGTAACTCTGGGTGGTCTCCGACGTCTACTTCTGTATGTTACATACATTTTCGGCTTGCACAAACTTAATATATGAATATACCCTTTGTACCATACGGTATAGGTAGTGTGACCATTAGGGTGGCCGCCGCTGGTATGGAGGATTTTTAAACCGTCGATATCAATAACGCCACCCCCTAAAAAGTTTCCTTTTTACCTGAATATAGCGCCTGTAAAATTTAAAAACGGTCCGAATGTATTTGATGGGTCCGGCAATAGGTCAAAGGTCATAACTTGCACTTTTCCCGTTTTTGACTGTGTTGTTCTACATAAACTTTAAAATCTTGTTACCAATCAGACAAATTATGGTTCAAAAGGTCACATATCTATCAAAACATAATTTTAAAAAAATATAGAGTCGGCCTAAATAAATTTGGTAAGCTCTAAAATTGATTAAATTGACTAATTACACCAGTTTACAAATAAAAAAAAACATTTTTCGAAATTAAAAAAAAAAAAAAAGTGCCTTTACTTAACAGTAAGTATCTCTGGTTATACTAAAATGATTTCGATAATTTTTTTTCTCGACTGTAGATAATTGAATTACCCATTGATTATATTTGGATCATGTTTTTGTCAAACTTACGATTTGGTCGCTATTTATGCATTTTTATGAAACTTTTTTATGACCTTTGACCTATTGCCGGACCCATCAAATACATTCGGATCGTTTTGAAATTTTACAGGCGCTATATGCAGGTAAAAAGGAAACTTTTTAGGGGGTGGCGTTAGTAAAATCGTGAGATGTTGCAAAAATGGCCACCCTAGTGACCATCCAATTTTTGAGCATTCGGGGACATTGGACTATTGAAAACGGGACATTTCGGGACATTTTGAAACCAAAAACGGAACGGTTTCGGGGACACTTTTTATACCCTGTACCTATAGGTACAAAGGGTATACTAGATTTGTGCAATGTATGTAACGGACAGAAGGAGGCGTGGCAGACCTCAAGTCCTTTATACCAAAATGCTTATCATAACCTCGGGTAGCGATTGAGCCATGTCCGTCCGTCCGTCCGTCTGTCCGTCCGTATGAACGCCTAGATCTCGGAGACTATAAGAGCTAGAGACACGAAACTTTACCAGCAGGTGCGCATATTTCCTGGAAAGATGCAGTTTGTTGAATCATGTCAATATCTTTCCCCGTTCCCTCGCAGTAGAGTTTCGCGGTTTTTAGCCACAACGTTTAATATTTTCATCTGAAATTTAAATTTGCGTTGTGGTTACATGCATCTGTGTGTAAAAAATTAACAAAATCGGACAAATATAGCAAAAGTTGTAGTCAAAAATGTAAAAATTTCACCACCCTTGCCTATAAACTGCGTCAATATTTGACTCCTCGTAATTGTGGTTACAAGTTACCTAGAATCACAATTTTTGGTAAGCTGATGCATGTGGCTCTAATAAACAAATCCACATCCAAATTTTATCGATGTGGTCCCCCCACCCCCCGCAATCGATTTATCGTGTTTTCTCCCACACCCCTCTACATACCAACTTGAAACTTACCCCATATACTTTAAGTAAATTCTTTGACGTAACTTTCGAGTTTCATCAAAATCGGTAAAAAAAAAATAATTTCCAATTGGAAAGTCCTTAGAAGGAATATGCAGGAATAAATTTTTCTTTTCAGAAAATAGGTACAGGGCATTACACTGTCGGGCACCGCCTCGACTGTATGACATTTTTTATATTAAAAAAACGTTTTGCGTTCACAAAACATGAAATAAATGCTTGTATTGGGTGGAAAATAAGATGGCGTACAATAAACGCGTTTGCACTAAGCACGTTTTTTAGGCCGAACGGTCATATGGGGACTATATGATACAGTCAACAGATTTTGATGTTTGCTTGAGAATCCTAAAACACTTTCGAATATGAAGTTTGATTACGATATCTTCATAATCAAACGAAACACAGCGAATTTTGTACAAAAATAAATTTTTTGGCTAATCGGTGCTATGGGGCTACATGATATAGTCATCCGATTTTGATAAAGCTATATAAAAAATTCCGAATGCCAAATTTGGTTACGATATCTTCATAAATAAACGAATTATCCATCTAAAACTTTTTGGTTTTTCGAGGTCCTCTGAAACACCCCTATGGGAGCCATATGATATAACCCCGATATCAAGAAATAAAATAAAATTGTCTTCCGTAGGATAATAAGGGATCTTATCTGAAAGTTAAGTTGCTCTAGCTCTTACCATCTCAGAGGTCTAGGCGTACATACAGACGGACAGACGGACATGGGTATATCGACCTCTCTAGTCACCCTGATCATACTTTTCATGCAACTATTGAGCTGTAATGCTATGTACTATACATAAATATAATTATACATACAGTGCTTATCAAAACAAGGACACCTTGAAGTTTTATGTTCTATTGTAAATATCTTTTTTTGTGGAGGTGATCCAGCAAAGCTTTTTTGCCACAACAACTGTCTATTATTGGACCTTTCGATTTACCGTTAGACCTTTGCATTATTGCTTTACACGATTTTTCGTAATAGGTTCATTGAAATGCGACTTTTGCAATTTTAAGGGTTTCATAACTACAGGACAGTAGTCTTTTATAAGGAAATCAAGTGAAAGGATGGCATAAATATATTTTATTTTGAATCACTTTTTGATCGTTTTATGATAAAAAGCCGCAAGGTATGACTTTTAGTTTAGAGAAGAGAGACCGTATTATAGTCAATAACGACATGGGGCTTAAAATGGTCAAAATTTATGAAAAACATATGAACCGAGAACATAATTATATTTGGGAATTCTTTAAAAACATTGATAAATAAATAATAAAATAATTAAAAGATTATTAATATGATTTCGGAACGCTAAAAACAAATAATCTTAAAATTCACCATATTCTGCCGTTTCTTGCTCAGAGTCATTCATTAGTGGACCATAAAGTGTCCCAGTGGCAAATCCTCAAGAAGGGCCCACGCAAGATACATGGCAGGATGTCGGACCATTGAAGAAATGTTCGCCACGATTTCGTTGTTGTAACTAATTTTTGATTGGCGTGCTTTTGCGTAATTTTTTTTGTGCATGTTTTTTCAAAGATTTTCCTTATAAGGTCGATTGTTCTTATATTTTCCAATGAGAAAACATTGAGTTCGTGTAGTCCTGGTGGATATAATTACTATTGGAGGGATTTGCCAAAGGATTGACAAAATTTATTTTAAATCTCAAAAGCGGCTTGGTGTTTGTGCGGGGCGCATATAAAGCCACCCTCGACCTTCCACTAAACTAATATTGAATTAGCAGCGGAGAATACTAGCATGTCTTTGCGAGCAGTTTGATACCATTCCATTGTAAAAATACGGCGAAGCCCTAACATATTAACAGGACAACGCCTCAATTCAAGTAGATAAACACGCGAATACCTTCTTCAGGGCGACTCTTACGGTCAGATAACCTGTGAATTTTCATTTACTTTATTTTTTACTTATTTCTCAATGTTTTTCAAGAAATTGCAAATGTCATTATGTTATCGGGTTATATGTTTTTCCATATATTTTGACCCTATAGTTTTGAAAAGCACTGTACATATATGCATATATCTCATCCGTATCTTGGAGTTCATCTGGATAAAAAACTTTGTTGGGGACAACACATTAATCATGCGGTAATAAGATGCAGGGCCACACTCGCCAAAATGCACTGGCTTTTGGGCATAAAAAGTAAGCTGTCAGTTTCAAACAAAATCACTCTGTACAAAGCCATCATAACACCTACGTGGACGTATGAAACTGAAGAGAATTCAAACACTCCAAAATAAAGCTCTACGCCAAATAGCAGATGCTCCTTGGTATGTTAGGAATAGGAATCTACATAAAGACCTTCAGATAAGTTTCACAGGGGACACCATAAACAATCTGAGTGGGAGGTATGAGACAAGATTGGAAAACCAATCCAAATTCGTTGGCCTGCGCTCTTGCGGGTCATAGACCAAGGCGAAGGCTGAAAAGATTACACCCTTCGGATCTAAAGAACCGAAAAATTCAGTAAAAATTGTAAATTTTTTGTAAATCATGTAAATAATTTTTCTTAGTATAATTGTAGTTAATTTTGTAAAATAATTTTTTAGATTTAATATCATTCATAACACCAGTGTGTAGCGTTTAACCTTATAATTTACATATTGGATTATAGCCTTATAGTATTAAGTAGGCTGATTGCCAATAAATATAAAAAAAAAAAAAAATATAAAAAATTCAACGCATAAAATTCCGGGACATTTGGCTCGAAAACGGGACATTTTCAGGTTGTCCCGGTGTCCCGGAGCTTCTCTTCTCCTGTCCCGTACAACGCTTCCGAAAACGGGTCACATAGTCACACTAGGTATAGGGCAGGGGTGTCCAAAGGCTGCTTATGGAAGAGCAAACACCAATACATATGAAAGAAAAACACTAACACATCTAAAGCAAACCGTTTTTTCATGTTATTATGTACACTGACAAAAATAGTATATACTCATATAAATGTTTTGTTTTTCGTTGTAACTCTTTTTTCTTTGCAAGCTATGCCTTAATACTCACATTTAACACATGGTGTACAAACATTTCGTGTCCGCGATCAATCCTACACCCTTTTTTTTAAGTGCAAGAGTTCAGAGAGCACAAACGAAAAACAACAACAAAATTACAGTGAAAATCAGTGGGCCAACAACAAATATACACAAGGGTTGTTTCTGTGCTCATGAGCTCAAAGAGCAAAGAGAGTAAGGGAGAGAACTCGCGAAATTGTTTTTGTAATTTGCATTGGCATTGAGTGATATACAGTTTGGGCCGTGCATGTACACGCGCATTGCTGCCTATGCCTAAGAGCCATTACAAAAACAAAAAGAGCCAGATGAGCAATGGGCCTGGACACCCCTGGTATAGGGTATAAAAAAATAATAATTTTCGTAGTTTTATCTATCCTAAGTTAAGAAAAAAACCAAACAATTACATAAATAAAAAATGTGGTACAGTCGAGGTGGTGCCCGACAGTGGAATACCCTGTACCTTTTGTGTCAAAAAAATTTTTCCTGCATATTCCATCTAAGAACTTTCCAATTGGAATTTATTTTTTTTTGGTGCAAAACGATATTTATACCTATAAGTTCCGTAAATTTGACCGATTTTGATGAAAATCGAAAGTTACGTCAAAGAAGCTATTTTAATTATATTGGGTAAGTTTCAAGTTGATATGTTAAGGGGTGTGGGAGAAAACACGGTAAATCGATTGCGGGGGGTGGGGGGACCGCATCGATAAAATTTGGATGTGGATTTGTTCATTAGAGCCACATGAATGAGCTTACCAAAAATTGTGATTCTAGGTCACTTGTAGCCATAATTGCGTAGAGTCAAATATTGACGCAGTTTATTGGCAAGGGGAGATGAAATTTGCACATTTTTGACTATAACTGATTCAACAATTTTCATCTGCTTAGGAAATATGCGCACCAGTAGGAAAAGTTCCGTGTCTCTAGCTCTTATAGTCTCCGAGATCTAGGCGTTCATACGGACGGACAGACGGACGGACGGACATGGCTCAATCGCTACCCGAGGTTATGATAAGCATTTTGGTATAAAGGACTTGGGGTCGGCCACGCCTCCTTCTGTCCGTTACATACATTGCACAAATCTAGTATACCCTTTGTACCCATAGGTACAGGGTATAAAAAAAGAAATGTAAGATACATCAAAAATACATTTCCCCTTATATAAACAAATATTAATTACATTGCAATAAATTCTAAAACACAAAATTAAGTTAAGTAACAAAAAAACCCTCGATTTGTAAAGGTGTAAAGCAAGCAAGGTTCTATTCCCAAAGTGGAGGATCTTATATCGGGTTTATCAAAGTTCAGCCTAAAAGAAGAAGAAATGGCTACAGGGGCATCCACTAGCGCGAGCGGCAGCTCGGTGACTGCGGATCTAATTAGGGTTTTAATAGACTCTAAGGTTAAGACTTTGAAAGATGAGATTGATTCGTTAAAGGTTCAATTAAATCCGGGACCAGGAGTGGTCGTGGATTTTAAGCCTGAAACAATCAATAATACCATATTTTGTGACGAATGTGAAGACTGCCATGTCCTTATGTGTTAGGGGAAGTCGCCGGTATTAAGCGGCATTGACAATCCTAAGAAATAAAATTATGGGTGGCGCTAATGATGCACTGACCAACCATGGTTCTGTTCTTAACTTTGACGCAATTCTATCGCGCCTCGATTTTGTTTACAGTGACAAACGGCCGATACATATAATTGAGCAGGACCAGAGCGTTCTTACGCAAGGTAAACTGTCAGTTATAGACTATACTATAATGAAGTCAGTAGGAAATTAACCCTCTTAACAAATAAAACCATTATGACATACGGGAAAGATAGTGAAGTCGCTATCGAATCAAACAAAAAGCACAGACAAAATGCACTTCGTGTATTCATTACTGGCGTAAATGGTCCAATTTCCGAGATTTTATTCTGATGAATCCGTCAGATTTGCCCAATGCCTTGGCTTCTGTCCAAGAACTGCAGTCCAATCAACTAATAGCTCAATTTGACAATCGGTTTGGAAACCACACTGATAGATCAGGATCACACACTACAAATGTAAGGGGTATTAACAGAAATGACCCTAGATCGAATAGTTACAATCACTTTACGTTTCGATAATAGGAATTTCCACAGACCCAATACGTTCAATCGGAATAGTTTTCGTTTCGATAATAGAAACAACAGATCAAACGGCTTTAACGCAAGGGGACCTACCCAGGTTCAACCAAGACCAGAACCGATGGAGGTCGACGAGTCTATTCAAAGACAAGGACCCCAGGGAAGTCGACAGTTTGTCGTGAGAAGGGAATCCTCTCACAGACAACAAAATTTTGAAAAATCTAAACGAGAAAGAAAGCGGTTTTCTTTTTGCAAACAAACAGTTTTGCTTAAATAACATACAAGAGAACCATTTTTTAGACCAGAGGGAAGCACACGGTTTTAGTGTTGTAACCAGTGTTTGCATTTAGTACTCCATAGCAGCAATAGAGAGAAAAAAATTACTCTACTATTGCTCCTGCTCTCATAACATAGCATAGCATTTCCAATCCCTGGTTGTAACTTACTATCATTATACTACAATGTTTGGGAAAAAATTCAAATTCTATGAGATAGCCAACTTGGTAACAGACATTTTAGTGGGCTGGAACTTGTTGAAAGCCGCAGGAGCAAAATAAAACGCAAGATTTAACACTCTAACCTCTGGTGGTTACACAGAAAAAATGGTGGAAATGGGGGATTCAGGAGTTGAGTATCCCAGACCACTTAACAACATTATTATGGAGAATTTTTTTTTTTAAAAGACATCCAGATAGGGATGCAAATGCAGATAACCTCAGTACTCTCGCTTGTAGGGCCTGAGCATTTGAATGATTTCGAAAAAAAAGTATAAAAACAGTTTTAGAGAAGCATCTTTCGAACACGCCGACGATGAAATAAATTCCGTCAATGTTAATAAAAAAAGTTTGAGGAAAAAATACCTCGAATACGCCGATGTTGAAGTACATTCCGTCAATATTAAAATAAACAGTTTGAGAGAGAAATACCTCAAACACGCCGACGAAGAAAGAAATTCCGTCAAAACCTGATCGAGAGCACGGGTTCTTAAGCAACGCTTCGTTAAAAATCCCAAAAATTTGTCTCTAAATACTAGTTCTTTGATGGAACAGAAGACCGAGAAGGCAGAACGTCTGAGTGATATAATGATTAAAACAATTAAAGAAAGTCATGGTGAAGTTAATGTGACGTTGCCATTTCGTACGGATATAAAAGGGGAAATCAACACAGTGTCGGACAGACCCGTATATAGCAAGCAGTATCCTTATCCGCAAGCATTAAATGATTTTGTGAATGGCGAAATTGCACGAATGTTGCAAACAAAGATAATTCGAAGTCCGTATAATGCGGCTGTCTGGCCCGTACTAAAGAAGGGTTTTAACACTGATGGATGTCAAAAGCATAGATTGGTATTTGACTACAAGATATTGAATGTACGGTCTACCTGATAGGTACCCTTTGATCCTTCGGTTATTTTGTCCAACCTAGGAAAGTCTCGCTATTATTCGACAATTGATCTGGAGTCTGGTTATACCCTGTACCGTATGGTACAAAAGGTATATTGTGTTTGTGCAAGCCGAAAATGTATGTAACGTACAGAAGGAGAAGTCGGGGACCCCCCAAAGTTACCTAAAGTATGATCAGAGTGACTAGAGAAGTCGATATACCCATGTCCGTCTGTCCGTATGAACGCCTAGATCTCAGAGATGGTAAGAGCTAGAGCAACCAAACTTTCAGATAAGATCCCTTATTAATCCATAGGAGACAAGTTTATTTTATTTTTTTGATATCGGGACTACATTATATAGCTCCCATAGGGGTGCTTCAGAGGACCTCGAAAAAAAGCAAAAGTTTTCGATGGATAATTCGTTTGCTTATGAAGATATCATAACCAAATTTGGCAATCGGAAGTTTTTTAGAAACCTCCAGCACTGTACCAAATTTTATCAAAATCGGTTGACTATATCATATAGGTCCCATAGGATCGATCGGTCGAAAATTTGTTTTTTGTACAAAATTCGTTGTGTTTCGTTTGTTTGTGAAGATATTGTAACCAAATTTGGCATTCGGAAGTTTTTTTAGCGATCTTCAACACTATATCAAATTTGATCAAAATCGGTTGACTATATCATATAGCTCCCATAGGACCAATCGGTCAAAAAAACACTTTTTGTACAAAATTTGTAGTTTTTCGTTTGTTTGTGAAGATATTGTAACCAAATTTGGCATTCATAATTTTTTTAGAGATCTTCAACACTGTACCAAATTTCATCAAAATCGGTTGACTATGTAATATAGCTCCAATAGGACCAATCGGTCAAAAAAACGCTTTTTGTACAAAATTTGTTGTGTTTCGTTTGTTTATGAAGATATTGTAACCAAATTTGGCATTCGGAAGTTTTTTAGAGATCTTCAACACTGTACCAAATTTTATTAAAATCGGTTGACTATATCATATAGCTCCCATAGGGCCAATCGGTCAAAAAACGTTTTTTGCACAAAATTCTTTGTGTTTCGTTTGTTTGTGAAGATATTGTAACCAAATTTGGCATTCGGAAGTTTTTTTTAGCGATCTTCAACACTATATCAAATTTTATCAAAATCGGTTGACTATATCATATAGCTCCCATAGGACCAATCGGTCAAAAAAACGCTTTTTGTACAAAATATGTTATGTTTCGTTTGTTTATGAAGATATTGTAACCAAATTTAACATTCGGAAGTTTTTTTTAGCGATATTCAACACTGTATCAAATTTTATTAAAATCGGTTGACTATATCATATTAGCTCCCATAGGACCAATCGGTCAAAAAAACACTTTTTGTACAAAATTTGTAGTTTTTCGTTTGTTTGTGAAGATATTGTAACCAAATTTGGCATTCGGAAGTTTTTTAAAGATCTTCAACACTGTACCAAATTTTATCAAAATCGGTTGACTATATCATATAGCTCCCATAGGGCCAATCGGTCAAAAAACGTTTTTTGCACAAAATTCTTTGTGTTTCGTTTGTTTGTGAAGATATTGTAACCAAATTTGGCATTCGAAAGTTTTTTTTAGCGATCTTCAACACTATATCAAATTTTATCAAAATCGGTTGACTATATCATATAGCTCCTATAGGACCAATCGGTCAAAAAAACACTTTTTGTACAAAATTCGTTGTGTTTCGTTTGTTTGTGAAGATATTGTAACCAAATTTGGCATTCGGAAGTTTTTTTTAGCGATCTTCAACACTATATCAAATTTTATCAAAATCGGTTGACTATATCATATAGCTCCCATAGGACCAATCGGTCAAAAAAACACTTTTTGTACAAAATTTGTAGTTTTTCGTTTGTTTGTGAAGATATTGTAACCAAATTTGGCATTCATAAGTTTTTTAGAGATCTTCAACACTGTACCAAATTTTATCAAAATCGGTTGACTATGTAATATAGCTCCCATAGGACCAATCGGGCAAAAAAACGTTTTTTGTGCAAAATTCGTTGTGTTTCGTTTGTTTATGAAGATATTGTAACCAAATTTGGCATTCTGAAGTTTTTTGGAGTACCCAATCACTGTACCTAATTTGATCAAAATCGGTTGGCTATATCATATAGCTCCCATAGGAACGATCGGTCAAAAAAACATTTTTGGTTCAAAATTCGTCTGTTTTTGGTGGTTTATGAAGGTATCGTAATCTAATTTGGCAATCAAATGCCTTTTGGTGTTCTTAAGCAATTTACCGGATTTTATTGCAAGCAGTGGTACAATGGCAATTGTTAAGAATTTAAGCTGCTAACGTATCGTTTTTAACAAAAAGGTATGATATCCCACTAAAAAAAAACATCAAAATTAAATTAAATTAATTAAATAAATTTTGGTGTTTACTGCAAAAAAAAGATCTCGTATCTCAAAAATGCGCCGCAACAAAAATATGTGATACCCACTCCAAAGTATCTTTGAAAGTTAATTTGGAGTTTCGTGTTAATAATTTTTCACTACTTCTATCTTTGCAAATCAGTTTTCACTAATATAGTCTGTCAATCAATAGGGCAATTGTTAGATTGTCTTGCGAAGCTTGTGATGCTGTTTTTTCAAAGTGCGGTGAGCTATTTGGAATGACTTGTGTCAGTGTCCATTACCGCATCCCCGTCGCTATCCAAATCGCTCCATCTCCGTGCACAAGCCAGACATTACCGAAATCAAAATAGCGCTGAACAATTTAAAGTCGAATAAAGCCTGCGGACCTGACTCCATTGCACCCGAATTTCTTCGGCAGCGATATTCTTGCCCCCAGATTGAAATCCATTTTAGATGCGATATGGGAATCGGGCAGCATTCCGGACAACTGGAAAGATGGTGTCATTGTCACGCTCCCGATGAAAGGCGATCTATCATCGTGTAGCAAATGGAGGGGTATAACCCTGTTAAACACCATTGAGAAAGTAGTAAAAGCTATTATCCTTAACCGAATAGGTCCCTTCATCAACTCGTCCCTACGGAACGAGCAGAATGTTTTTCGCCCAAATCGCTCGTGCGTAGATCATATAAACTCATTGCGTATCATTATAGAACAATCCGCGGAGTGGCGATCCCCATTATTCTTGCTTTTCGTCGACTTTGAACGCGCTTTTGAAGCATTAAGCCGCGACGCCATTTGGCTAGCCTTACGGCGCCGAGGAATTCCAGATAAAATTCTTGGCCTCATACGCGAGCTATACAAGAACGCATATTACAGCGTACGCTACAAAGGAAAAACCAGCCAACAATTCAGTATTAACCACGGCGTGCGGCAAGGGTGTGCTCTGTCACCGCTGTGGTTTATTACAGTTCTTGATGACGTACTTCAAAAAACCAACGATGCCTTCCCTTCTGCTGGCATTACTTGGCGTCCCTCTAAAAAGCTTCATGATTTGGATTATGCCGACGACTCTGTCTCTTGTCTCACACCCTACAAGGCATTAAAGGTAAACTTGAGCTCCTAGCGAAATACGCCAAAAAAATTGGTTTAAAAATTAACTTAAACAAAACCAAGTTAATGCGTTTGGAAACTACCAACACCTCGCCGCTCGTTATAGAAATAGACAACAGCTCAAGAACGATCGATGACGTTGAAAGTTTCTGCTATCTCGGCAGCATCGTCACAAAGGAGGGAGGTGCCGACGAGGATGTTTTGGCACGCATAGGCAAAACAATCCTTCTTTATGGCTCAGAGACGTGGAAGGTCACGGAACGCATTCGACAGAAATTACAAGTATTTACTAATAAATGCCTTAAACGTATACTAAAAATCTTCTGTCCACGAGAAATTTCAAATACAGAACTTCTCACCATAACCGAGAATGTTCCAATAGAACTCGAGGTAAAAATTAGGAAGTGGCGTTGGATTGGTCACACACTCCGGAAAGACAACACCAACACAGCGAAAATGGCCTTTGAGTGGAATCCCCATGGGTCACGTAGGCCTGGCCGCCATGTGCCACATGGCTGCGCTCCATCCACGCTGAGCATCGGCAGTTTGGCTCATGGGGTGAAATCCGACAAAAAGCTCTTGACAGACAATTATGGAAAACCTTCGTCTCCGCGCTATGCTCTTACTCAGAGCGGCGTCTTTACTTTATACATCCCATATATGTATTGTAACTACACCAAGGAACTAATAATAATAATAATATGTCAGTGTCACGAAAATAAACTCAACAGACCGGATTTAAAGCCAGTACCTATAGGTCCAAAGGGTATATTAGATTTGTTCAATGTATGTAACGGGCAGAAGGAGGCGTGGCAGACCCCAAGTCCTTAAAACCAAAATGCTTATCATAACCTCGGGTAGCGATTGAGCCATGTCAGTCTGTCCGACCGTCTGTAAGAACACCTAGATTTCGGAGACTATAAAAGCTAGAGATACGAAACTTTACCAACTGATGCGCATATTTCCCCAAGGATGAAGTTTGTTGAATCATGTCAATATCTTTCCCCGTTCCCCATAACAGAGTTTCGCAATTTTTGGCTACACCGCTTAATATTTTCATCTGAAACTTTACAGAGCGATGCGTGGTTACATGCATCTGTGTGTTAAAAATTAACAAAAGCGGACAAATACAACAAAAGTTATAGCAAAAATTTACTAATTTCACCTCCGCTTGCCCATAAACTTCGTCAATATTCGACTCTACGTAATTATGGTAACAAGTGACCTAGAATCACCAATTTCGGTAAGCTGATTCATGTGGCTCTAATGAACAACTCCACATCCAAATTTTATCGATGCTGGCCCCCTGCAATCGATTTACCGTGTTTTCTCTCACCATATTGACTTAAAACTTGCCCCATATACATATTTTTCATCAAAATCGAAAAAATTTACGGAACTTATGGGTATAAATATCGTTTTGCATAAAAAAAAAATGTTCCAATTGGAAAGTTCTTAGAAGGAATATGCAGGAATACAAATTTTTTTCGAGAAAAAAGCTACAAGGTATTACACTGTCGGGCACCGCCTCGACTGTACCACATATTTTTATTTTAAGGTTTTGCTCATATAGTACATTTTTATTTTATTTTATTTTAGAGGGGGTACAACAAAGTACAGTTGGCCTGAAATTATAAGAAAAATTTAAATGAAATATTGAAAAATAGAACGAGGAAAAAATATAGATTTGAACTAATCCGCATCACTAGCCCGGTGGGTGAACTTTTTAACGATATGCATCGACTCACATCAAAATCTGGCCAGAGACTTGGATTTACAATAATCAAGTGGAAAAAGGAAGTTCAAAGCAAAATTAAACATTACATATATAAAAAAAGCCAAAAGAGCATCATCATCAGGCAAGTCAAGATGACTTAGAATAGAAGACGTAATAGAAGGAATAGACCGTTCAAAAGAAAGGAAATTAAAAATGCTGTTATAATTAGAGCATAAGACACGGAAAGGATCAAGCAGAGCAAGATTAGATCTACAAAGTTGCAAGGCTATGGAGCGATAATTACGAGTAACTCTGGTAGGTACAACAAAAGTAACTTTACTAAGAAGTTCAGTAGAATCAATAAGGCCGAGTAATAGCTTATGCAAGAAAAGTACACCGTGGCATGTTCTACGGTTATTTAAGGAGGGCAGCTTTATAAGGCGAAGTCTGTCTGAATATGGAGGCAGTCGAATAAGTGGATCCCAATTTAAGCCGCAAAGTGCGAAGAGGACAAATTGCTTTTGAACTGACTCAATCCTGTCCTGTTAAAGGCGGTATTGAGGGCTCCAAACGCAGAAACAATATTCCAAAATTGGGCGAACGAGAGAAATATAAAGAAGTTTGGTTGTGTAAGGTTCATTAAACTCTTTAGACCAACGCTTAATAAAGGCAAGAACCCATCTAGCTTTATTTGCAATATTGCAAATATGTTCCTTAAATTTAAGTTTATTGTCAAACAGTATGCCAAGATCTAAATCTATTGAAATCTTGCTGAAGAAGTGAATGCATTTGATAATCATTGTAGGAGTAGGATAAACAAAGTTTTACATCATCCGCATATATAAGAATGCGAGTAGAACGGATAACTTGTGGAAGATCATTAATGAATAAGATAAAGAGGAGGCGACCTAAATTTCTGCCTTGGGGTACCCCTGACGTGACATTAATTAATCTAGTTTCGCAGCCTAAACTACCTTCTGCACACGATTAGATAAATAGGATGAGATCCACTTTAAAAGACAAGGCGGAAATCCTAAACGTGACAGTTTAACTAGAAGAAGGCAATGGTTTATTGAATCAAATGCCTTACTGAAGTCAGTGTAAATGACATCAGTTTGCATATTGCTAATAAAACCATTGTTAACAAGAGAAGAAAGTTCTAAAAGGTTAGTAGAGGTGGACCGACGCACAGTGGCACGGCAGCCGCAAAAGCGTTGCAAAAATCAGAATTTTGATGAAAACATTTTGAAAAGTCAATACATGCATCTGATTTAGAATTTCCCAAGGATCAACAAAAAAAAAATTTTATTCAATTCGGATGAATAGCTTAGTTGCCACAGCCGGTCAAAGTTGAGTATATTTTCAACTATAAAAAAATTCGAATTTTTTGGAATAAAAGTTAATGTTTAAGATTGTTTTGTAAAAAAACCATGCAACCAATTGCTATTTTCTTGATTTCTATAAAAAGGTATATGAAATTTGAACATAAAAGAAAAAAAACGACTTCGAATCTTTTCTGGTTTTTTCAATACTTCCGTTTACCTGAACCACTATATTTGGACCACTTTTTCAACTTTGGAAGAAAAGAAAAAACAAATACCCAGCACAACCCTTTTTGTATTAGCATAAATGCTTTTCTTAATAATTTTTTTACCTACTCTAAAAAATTTATCTCGCCTTTTGTCCAACTTTGGCTGTAAGGCCAGTAAAATTGCTGACGCAGGTATAAGAAGAACACGCAGTAGATGCAGCCACTAAATTTAGAGTTGTTTGCTTATATTTTTACTTACAATAAAATAAAGCATACCTGTGACATTTGAAAAAAGACGGATTAATCATGCCATTTTTTTTTGTATTTACAGGTAGTTCTAAAACATTTAACGTAATTTCATTTTTACCTGTTATGCGTTTTGTGGATATAGGCTTAAACTTAGTATATATTTTCCTGAATACTTCTGAAATATCATAGTCTTTTGGCATTACAATAACACATATTGCAGTGAAAGTATCTTTAAATATAATTCGTAACCATTGATTTTATAAGTGTAACGATGTCTTTGGAAAACTTTAAAGTTTATACTGTTTGGTTTGTTCAGAAACTCCAAAAGCGCGAATGAATTCGTTTCGGCCATCAGAAAATAACTTAACGTTGAGGAAGGAAATATAGAGAAGTTTGAGAAAAGTGGCAAGACTCCCATAGCTGCCGAGAAAATTTTATTGAGAAACACGAAAACTGGCCAAAAGGGCTTAGCTTCCTCTTCAGATCCACTAGTTGCATCCGTTAGACAAGTGAGATCCAATACAAAATTTACAAGTAGTTATTCAAAATAAAATGTTAAGTCTTTTAGATATTCCTTCAAATGTAAATGTGGATGATTATTTTACAAAAAACTACTGTTAAGACACATTATGTAACATATTACTATAAAAAAGCATTGTTAAATTAAATTTATTTACTGAAACATAAAATTATGAACAAAAAAACATATCATCATAATTTCTTTATAAATAAAAAAATATGTACTTACATATTTTTCAATGGGAAATGTTGCACAGGCAACAAAATCCAACTTCCACAACATATTGCGCAACTCTCAGATATCATATCACCATGTATGAGTACTTATTTTAAAGCCTGAATATTTTTCTTTCAAATACAATTTAATTCATTGAAATATCTCAATTCGTTAAGAAAATATGATAAAAATATGTACATATTTTTCAATGGGAAATGTTGCACTGGCAACAAAATCCAACTTCCACAACATATTGCGCAGCTCTTAGATATCATATCAACATGTATGAGTACTTATTTTAAAGCCTGAACATTTTTCTTCCAAATACAATTTAATTCATTAAAATATCTCAACTCGTTTAGAAAATATGATTTTTGCAACGCTTTTTCGGCTTCCGTGCCACTGTGCGACGTTTTACAAACCCGTGTTGGGAGTCGCATATTAAAGAACGACAGTGGTGTTGCAATTGTGAAGTGACTATCCTTGGCAATACCTCGGTAGTTCTCAATATTCGACTTGGAACCTTTTTTATGAAGAGGGATAATGAATTTTAAAAAAGAACGGATAATGGCGTGGAAAGGGAGCCGGCACAATGCTTCAGAACACTACTAGGAATAGCATCAGGGCCAGGAGAGAAGGAAGATTTTATGGCCATAAAGGATTGTAAGACGTCGGATTCTAAGATCTGAGGAATAGCAATCAGGTTTGAGCTAGCAAGATTAAAAGGATAGTTGAGGTTAATGCTGTTATGGTTAACAGAGTAGGTAGATTGAAAAAAGTTCGCAAACAAGTCCGCGATTTCAGAGTTGTTAGTTGAAGAAAATGTATTTTTATAGTAGATATATACATACATAGATATAGTTTTAGAATTAACAAAGCGAAAAATTTTTAGGATCACTACGGCAGTTAAGCCTACAACGGGCTAGATATTTATTGTAGCATGTTCTATTAAGAAGAATAAACTTGCTGCGTAAGATAGAATACTTATAGAAGTCGACTGTAGAACCACTTTTCTTAAATCTTTTATATGAAGAAGACTTAGGATTTTTTAAATTAGACAGAAATTATTAATGGATAGCTCAAAGTTAACATCAGCCAAAAATTGGTTAAGACCGACAAAATTAGCCTTACGAAAGCACCGATACCGAGGAGCACGAACGTTGGGCAAACCACTCTAGCTAACATTAAGTGTTAGTTTGATTAGCAAGGTCGGATGATACGGATCCTCAGGTAAGGAAATCGGGCAGACTCTTGAAATTTCAAAATCCGCAGAATCACTTACGAATACAAGATCAAGCATTCTATTAGAGCAATTATGTATGAAGTTAATTTGGCTCAGAGAAATATCAATTAAGCCAGTTATAAAATCATGCTGATCAGATGAAAAAAGAGAATTAGAATCAACCGAGCGAGTCCAGGACAAGGTAGGCAGATTGAAGTCACCTAAAACAACTAGTTGATCTCTAATACCAATAGCATCAGCCACCATACGAATGGCAGTTAGTGCACGCAACAACAAAAGACGGTTGGCGAGCACAGCACAAAGCGACGCACGCGCGAAAAAAAAGAAAAAGCGCGCACTGAGAAGATTAACAACAACAAGTTGAGCGACTAAATCAAAAACAAAAATAGCACAGCAACAAGAAATTGCACTTATTTGAATTATAAAAATATTAAAATAGATAATAGCAGTCAAAAAAAAGGTAAGCACTTTAGGTAAAGATGGTGTACGTTAAAGTCGGGCGCGGACGACTTTGGGATACCCTGTACCACCAAATTGCAATCAAGTGCGATATATTGCTTACAAACTCCAAAAGA
Source organism: Chymomyza fuscimana (assembly GCA_949987675.1). Lineage (NCBI taxonomy): Eukaryota > Metazoa > Arthropoda > Insecta > Diptera > Drosophilidae > Chymomyza > Chymomyza fuscimana. Next base: position 5,660,254 of record OX465092.1, read on the forward strand.
TATTTCTTTGCCAAATAAACAAAACACAACGAATTTTGTTCAAAATATGTTTTTTTGACCGATTGGCCCTATGGGAGCTATATGATATAGTCAACCAATTTTGATAAAATTTGGTATAGTGCTTGGGAACTCTAAAAAACTTCTTAATGCCAAATGTGGTTACGGTATGTTCACAAATAAACGAAACACAACGAATTTTGTACAAAACACGATTTTTTGACCGATTGGTCCTATGGGAGCTATATGATATAGTCAACCGATTTTGATCAAATTTGGTATAGTGCTTGGGAACTCTAAAAAACTTCTTAATGCCAAATGTGGTTACGGTATGTTCACAAAAAAACGAAACCCAACGAATTTTGTACAAAACACGATTTTTTGACCGATTGGTCCTATGGGAGCTATATGATATAGTCAACCGATTTTGATAAAATTTGGTACAGTGCCTGGGAACTCTAAAAAACTATTGTGTGCTAAATTTGGTTACGATATCTTCATAAACAAACGAATTATCCATCTAAAACTTTTGCTTTTTTTCGAGGTCCTCTGAAACACCCCTATGGGAGCTATATAATGTAGTCCCGATATCAAAAAAATAAAATAAACTTGTCTCCTATGGATTAATAAGGGATCTTATCTGAAAGTTTGGTTGCTCTAGCTCTTACCATCTCTGAGATCTAGGCGTTCATACGGACAGACGGACATGGGTATATCGACTTCTCTAGTCACCCTGATCATACTTTAGGTAACTTTGGGGGGTCTCCGACTTCTCCTTCTGTACGTTACATACATTTTCGGCTTGCACAAACACAATATACCCTTTGTACCATACGGTGCAGGGTATAAAAATGGCTAATTATGTTTTTAAATCCACTAGGTAAAAAAATGGAGTTAATTGATGCAGCGTATCAATAGAAAACATTTAAAAATGCGGAGCGCGGTAAAAACACAACCAACAGAGACGTTTATGTGCCTCACTATATAGTATATAGTACACATATAGTATAAACTGAACGAAATGAAATATCTAAATATATTGGGCAGTAAAAAAATGCACCACCAGCCAACGACTTAAAATTAAAACAGGATATAATAAAAATACATAATTAAATAAGGGAAAATTTCATGGAATTTCATCGGTGCTGGCAATTGAGCTCGGTTCTAAACACTAAAATAAAAAGTTTTTGTACATATGTTGAGGAAAATTAAAAAGTATTAATCCATTATACAAAGATTTACAACTCCCGAAAATGCGATTGATTTGCTAATAAATTTAATAGAGGTAGATTATGTTATAAATGACTACCAACTGAAACCGTCTGCTTGTTGGTACCGACGGTCGGGAGCAAACGAGGCGAAATGTTGGTTCTACTTTGTCTAAACGGGCGGGCGGCACCAAAAGAAGCGTGATGAAAATATATAATTTATGTATATATAAATCTAGGCAAAGCAATCTGTCTGTGTCTCTGGACGGGTCAATTGTAGATGCGATTTCTATATAATTTTGTCTTTTTATGTAAAAAAATTACTGACTTATTGAATTTTTAGTAAAAACGAAAAAAAATGTTGTTTTTTCGAAGGACTTTTTTTTTTCACTTTTAACTTCTATATTTGAATTTTTTATAGAAAGTATGAGTCAGTACCTTTCAAATAAGCTCTTTTTTGTGAAATTGAAAATGTCTATTGAACACCAGCAGTTCAATGCATCACCATATATTGATAAAAAGAGACTTTTATGTTTATGATCTTATTCGCGATTGATATTTGACGAAAGAAAAGTCTGAGCTATTAATATCTCAACTGAAGTAGCGTGGATATGTTGACGAAGTTATGTTTTGTACAATGAAGGAATAGTGTTTCAAATCATAAAAATCGCTTTTACAGGAGTCACGGTGACATCAGTTCGAAATAGAAGCAACGATTTGGCAGAATGTTTTTCTAAACATGGTCAAATATGTTATTGCAATGACATTAAAAAACTATTCGCTAAAATGAAACAGCCATTTTATGATCGGGAAGTTATTGCAATCCAAATGGGATTGCAGAGTGGTTATACAAAATACAACTGCTTTCTTTGCTTATACAATAGTAGAGCATATAAAGATCATTTCAAAAAATATCTATGGTCTGAAAGGATATAATACACTCCTGGTATATATAACGTTGTATCAGAACCACTCGTCCCAAAAGAAAACATCATTATACCTGTTGAGTTACTGAGCTTTTTCAATAGCTATAAATTAAAGAAAATTACGAATGCACTGAAATATGCACTGTTTTATGTTTATTTGCCTTCTTGGCAGCACTTATGTATAAAATGTATAAATTGTATTAGATATGCACAAAAGGGTCCGAGAATATATTGCAGGCAGCCTCGAATAGGCTTTTGCAATCAACAATGTTTTAGTCCAAAAAATAGCCGGCCAAGCGGACTCAAATAGTCGTGCCGTTGGTATAGAAAACGAAAAAGAACTGAACTTAGAACAATACAAGTGCAACTAACTGTAGATGTTAATTAGAGATGGAAAAAATAGAATAAAACGTATGACTTAATGAGTTGATATAAGATATCGATGAGAAGTTTAAGATACAAAAAACTAAAAACTATTAAATTCAGCAATTGTCAGCTGCTGCTCCGAACAATACCTTCACTGCATATCGAATTGGGTCTTATGAAAAATTTTGTTAAAGCAAATGGAAAAAATGTAAATGATGTGGCAATCGCTTACCTAGAAAACGAGTTCCCTAAATTAAGCAAGCTGAAAGTTAAGGAAGGAATATTTGTTGGTCCTCAAATTCGCAAAACAATGAAAAGCAACGAATTTAGAAAAACGTTGGCATCTGATCAAATGCAAGCGTGGAACTTTTTTCAGAAAGTAGTAGAAAAATTTGTTGGGAATCAAAAATGCTCAAATGCTAAACTTATTTTTGATGAAATGCTTCATTGGTATGACAAAATTGGCTCAACATTAAGTCTGAAAATGCATTTTTTGAAATCGCATTTCCAACATTTTCCAGAAAATTTGGGTGCGATGAGCAACCAACACGGTGAAAGATTTCATCAGGACATTAACAATATGTTAATGTCAGATAAAAAACTCAAAAGAATGAAAACAAATATGCATTTTTAGTTATTTTTTTTAATTTTTTTTTAAATTGTTGTTGTTACCGTTATATGCACTAAAAAATTATACTGTAAATCCCCAATTAATGTTTTATTAAAGCACCATTATAAAGAAAAAATGTCATATTTTTTTGTGAAATCAAGAAATCGTATACTTATAGTGATATATTCAGCTACTGGCGTTCAATGTGCAAATCGAATTTCTCAAAAAAGGGCGTATTTGAAAGGTACTAACTCCTACTTTCTATAAAAAATTCAAATATAGAAGAGTGAACCACTTTTAAAAGGTTAAGTGCAGTTGAAAGTGACAAAAAAAAATTCCTTCGAAAAAAGGGCATTTTTTTTTTTTTTTTTTTACTAAAAATTCAATAAATCAGTCATTTTTGGACATAAAAAGACAAAATTATACAGAAATCGCATCTACACATCATGACCAATGACATTAAATAGCTAACATTTTAAGTGTCTAAGAGTTTTTCTGAAAGAAATAGCGATATTTGTACAATAAGTCACCAAAATGTTGTGTTTTTTGGGGTTTTGGGCACACACTTTCGGCTGTAGTTTTTACTTAAGGTTTCCAATTTTTATGATTTGGGGCATTTTGGAAAGGTAGTCCTCTTTACTTTTGAATAAAAAATAATAATGAAAAAATTCGAATTAGTACAGTTTTTATGACCTCATATGTGCACACTGATTTTGCACTAAAATAGCCATAAAAAAAAACAAGCTATGGGAGGATAAAAAAAAACCAGGTTTTTTAAACCTGAAACATTATCCTAATATAAAATATAAGTCTAATCTCTCGAGATTTTTCATCGTCGACTAGTGTTATCAGCGGTGGGCACGAAAAATAACGGAAAGAGCCCTATAACAACATCAAGAAAAAAAGTCCTGTTACGGTCCCACAAGCAATTCGCGAGTAGGGCCATAAAACCATAAAGTTGCTGCGAGTCGAGCGATGGCTCACATTGTGTGTAATTTGTTAATGTAAACTCTTCGTATCGCCATCGATCTGCTTGTGCAGTGCACTGAACGAAATTTTGCAACACATTCAAATAAACAGAAAAGTCATATGAGTTTATATGACAATTTCAATTTACCAAAAAAATTACTCGGTCTTACAGTTGCCAAAGTAGCTATATTTCTGTGCTCAGTGTACTTGTGCGAAATTTTCGTTTGCGAGCACTAATAAAAAGCCCCGTTACGGTCGTCTAAGCATTCTCGAGTAGGGCCATAAAACTAGCACATTGTTTTTTTTTTGTAAATTCTCGTGTGCGTCTGGCTGGGGCCACTTTCAAGACATAACGGAAAGAGCACTCGGAGCAAAAAGAGCCAAGGCGTGCCCACCGCTTTATTAATAATAAATAAATTTTGTGTATTTTGTATTCAATAATTTATTTTTTTAATAGAATAACAAAATAAAACAAAAAAGGTTCAACAGAGGGACATTCGTTTGAGTTGATTATAATTCATGACGATCATAATCATGTTCATGCTCGGGGGGAAAATTTACCGGCCCCTCTATTACACCTTATTTATTACGACACTAATTACACCGGGCCCATGAGAAAACTCCTGGCCCAGGGAATCCCCCTTCCCCGTCTTTCGTAGGACCTGATGTTCACGCTCCAATTTTCGATTTAATGCGTCATTCATTCCACGATCTGGCGCTGGCAGTCCTAACTTGACTAACAAACTGTCTCAAATGAGATAACACATGTTTTCGATCAATAGCAAAGCCTGGTTATGCTCCTCATTCGCCTCAAGATAGGGATTTCTTGAACTGACGCGAATTTGATATGAAATGTCTTCTGGCATGGTATCCTTATATTTAGGCCCCAGGTCACGTGGATTCGATGGGAAGCATGTCAAAATGATAATAGCAAATAAACTGAGGATCTGACATGGAGTTGCGGAAATAATTGCTTCAGCGATTGTCATTTCCCAACGAGTATCATTTTCAAGCAAATTTAACTCTTGACATGATTTTAATGATGTTGGGCCACGAACGTTCACCAACAACAACCGTTAATAGAAGCATTCATCATTCTTCGGATGAACTGTATAAATACGCACATTCGGAACGCACATGACCAGGAACGGATCGCCTTGATTCCGTCGTTGAAATGCCGAGTCGATGTAGCCATGTCTGGCTGTCAGGATCTCAGAGACTATTAAAGCGATGGAGCTGAAATTTTACGCAGATGACGATTCTCGATTTATGTCGATATTTGGCCCTGCCTTCGTAAAATAATTTCTCGGTTTACTTCTTTTTATGTGATTTTTTTTCCGATATTTTATGAGTTACTCTTTTAATCAGTGCGGTGACGAACAAACCATAGATCATCAAAATCGGCCCCGCCGTTCTTGAGTTATAAATGGTGTAACTAACATAACTCTCTTTTATAGATTAAGATTGGTTGCCAGCCGTTTGCCCAATATTTAAAAAAACAGCCCCTAATCCATTAGTCGACTCTTCCGACTTCTTTGAAAATTCTTCTTTTTCTTCTTCTTAGCTTCACAGTCCGGGGTGGACCATAGCTCCATCAACAATTTTCCTCCAGTTCACTCTCTCTATCGCTTCATCTTTCCAATTTCGAATGTTCATTGTCTTCAGGTCTGCTTCGACGTCATCAAGCCATCTCCTTCTTGGTTGGCCTCTTCTTCTTCCTCCTATTGGACGTAGAGTAAATACCTTCTTTTGAACCCTTTCGTTTGGCATTCGTATAATGTGGCCAATCCTTCTAATCCGCTATGCTTTAATAAAACGTATGACATTCGCACCCCCAATAATGTTTTTAATTTCGTTGTTGTAACGAATACGATATGTGCCGTCTTCAAGTCGAACAGGACCGAAAATTTTTCTCATAATGCTTCTCTCGAATCGCAATAGTTGGTTTATAACATTAACTTTTAATGTCCATATTTCAGAACCATATGTGAGGACATGTCGTATAAGGGTTTTATACATTTTAGTTTTCTGCATGCGTAGTGTGACCATCCAATTTTTGAGCATTCGGGGACATTTGACTATTGAAAAGGGACATTTCGGGACATTTTGAAACCAAAAACGGGACGGTTTCGTGCTTTTCTCTTTAACACGTTGTGCAAAGACATATCAGAAACTGAACAAAAATTTTTTCACAAAATACCACAATAGCTTGCTGACAATTTTGTTTGTTGTATTTACAAATATTTTGCCAGCACTATAGTTAGTCGGTTTGCCCTGCTACTACCTCCACAATAATCAGTGTGATGTACCGCGTGACATAATACCCTAATTATTTAAAATCAATACGAAAATAATAAAAATAAACATTTATTTTTTTATTTTAATGCAAATAATAAAACAACCAAAAAAAAATGGATCAATACAAAAATAATAAATATTTTATGTTATAATACAATAAAAATAAATATTTATTTTATTATTATAATGCAAATAATAAAAAAAAAAATTTTCATCAATATAAAAATAAATTGTATTTTATGTTACAATAAAATCAAAAAAAAAGAAATAATTATGCCTCTGTTGAGATTCGAACCCACAGCGTATTCGCTGCTATCTGATCGATGCTCTTCCCACTAAGCTATCGACTTTCATATATTAAGTGTATCAAAGTCAGGAACTTAACTTGTTCTTGTTTCATTTTCATTACATTTCATTTCATTATCAACGTCCGGACAATAGCTTCGAATGTATGCGTGCATATTCGTATGCACGCTCTCGGATCTCTCGTTCTTCCTTATTCATCTACATAAGCGCTTCTCGCTTTATCACGAAAACGAAAGATCAGAAACGTACCAAAAATGTACCCCAAATACACGTAACTCCCATAAGCAAAGGCCAATTTTGTTTGTTTTGCAGATAATATAGCAAGTCTTGTTTGTGCCCTGTCGCTACCCGCACACTAAACAGGGCAAACTACAGTTGTCAAATGTGGTTGTAAGTGCATTATCCCACCAAAAAAAAACATCAAAAATGTAAATTTTGGTGTTTACTGCAACAAAAAGATCTCGTATCTCAAAAATGCGCCGCAACAAAAAGATGTAATACCCACTCCAAAGTATCTTTGAAAGTTAATTTGCAGTTTCGTGTTAATAATTTTTTTCTTCTATTTTTGCAAATCAGTTTTCACTAATATAGTCTGTATCTATAGGGGAATCGTTAGATTGTCTTGCGAAGCTTGTGATGGTGTATGTACAAAGTGCGGTGAGCTATTTGGAATGAGTTATGTCAGTGTCACGAAAATAAACTCAACAGTCCGTCTTTTTTGCCCTATTCATAGAAAACACAGTTTTTGTAATCGCATTGTCAAAATTTATTTAATAATCTACCATTAGTTTCATATTTCTAGAATCATTTATAAATATGTATGTTTTTAAACAAAATGCGAAAGTTTATCCAATACATTTTAGTTCTTATAATCTTAAGTGATTCTGTAAGTAGTTTTGTATAAGACGTTTATTTATTTATTTACAAACAGCTATAAAAACTATAAACTAGCTTAAGGACTAAGAGGGGTGGCTGCGATGGACTTCTGCCCGTGTATAAGACGTATAAACATATTTTGTATAAAACGATTTTGTATAAAATATGCATAAATCTTTCTAGACGGCGTACCGCACTTTGTACTACATACTGATTTATAAAAATATGATTAGTGAACATTTATTAACCCTTAACACCAAATTAACTACCAGAGATGCTTTGCAGTCACATCTTTTGTTGTGACGCATTTTTAAGATACCAGAAGAACACTGAACACAAATTTTATATATTATATTAGATGGTGTTTTTGGTAGGATAAATTAGTTTCTACAAATAATTATTTTTAAACGTAAAAAATTTTTCCTAGGAACGGATAAAAAAATGTAATACCCGACTACCTTGTTGCTTTTTTTTTGGAAAAAAATTTTATTCCTGCAAATTCCTTCTAAGAACTTTCCAATTAGAATTTTTATTTTTTTTGGTGCAAACCAATATTTATACCACTTGTTACCATAATTACGAAGAGTCAAATATTGACTCAGTTTATTGGCAAGGGCAGGTGAAAGTGAATTTTTGACGGAGATGGCTCAATCGCTAACCGAGGTTATGATAAGCATTTTGGTATAAAGCACTTGGGGTCTGCCACGACTCCTTCTACCCGTTACATACATTGCACAAATCTAGTATACCCTTTGGACTTATAGGTACAGGGTTTAAATACGGACTGTTCAGTTTATTTTCGTGACACTGACTTAAGTCATTCCAAATAGCTCACCGCACTTTGTACATATACCATCACAAGCTTCGCAAGACAATCTAACGATTCCCCTATTGATACAGACTACATTAGTGAAAACTGATTTGCAAAAATAGAAAGAAGTAACAAATTATTAACACAAAACTCCAAATTAACTTTCAAAGATACTTTGAAGTGGGTATCACATCTTTTTGTTGCGGCGCATTTTTGAGATACGAGATCTTTTTGTTGCAGTAAACACCAAAATTTACATTTTTGATGTTTTTTTTTGGTGGGATATCATACCTTTTTGTTAAAAACGATACGATAGTAGCTTAAATTCTTAACACTGACTTAAGTCATTCCAAATAGCTCACCGCACTTTGTACATACACCATCACAAGCTTCGCAAGACAATTTGAAAACTGATTTGCAAAAATAGAAAGAAGTAAAAAATTATTAACACGAAACTCCAAATTAACTTTCAAAGATACTTTGAAGTGGGTATCACATCTTTTTGTTGCGGCGCATTTTTGAGATACGAGATCTTTTTGTTGCAGTAAACACCAAAATTTACATTTTTGATGTTTTTTTTTTGGTGGGATATCATACCTTTTTGTTAAAAACGATACGTTAGTAGCTTAAATTCTTAACAATTGCACATGTATTTAATATATTGATTTGAGCATATAATTGGAATTAAGCATAGCGGTAGGTGATAATAACAATTACTTTACAATTTTATGCATTTCAAGTATTTTAAATTAATGCTGGGTAGTAAGCTATTTTGCCCACGACCGGTAATTTTACCCCCTTAGCCTGTAAATTGTATCTATCTTTGAATGTACGTAATTATAGTAAAAAAATACTTAGAATCACCAAATTTGGTAAATATATTCATGTGGCCTTAATGAACAAATCCACATTCAATTTATTTTTTAGTTTTTTATAGGTATGGGGTACTACACTGTCGGGCACCGCCTCGACTGTATCACATTTTTTTATTTTAGTGTTTTGCTCATACAGTACATATAGTTCACATAAAAGTTTAACAGAGAAATGCAGTGTGTTACGCTACTTTACTTTAAAAAAAAATGTAAGCCCCTTTAGCCCTATAGGAACAATTCTTATTTGAAACACTTGCGTCGTTGATATAGATCCAACCTGTCTACTTTATTTACAATTGCTGGACCGCTGTTTAAAGTCAAATTATAAAATATAGCGCTTATTACTTGGTATTTATGTCCGCCTATTATCAAGATGGACGTAGAAACCCCTTTTTCAATTTTAATTGTAACTTTGTTTTCATTGACCTTGTTTATCTGCATAAGCGCTTCCCTCTTTATCACATTGTGCAAATGACGGATCAGAAATTGAACAAAAATTTTTCACAAAATACCATAACTTCCTGACAATTTTGTTTGTTGTATTTACAAATGTTTTGCAAGCAATATAGCTAGTCGGTTTGCCCTGCTACTATCTCCACAATAATCAGTGTAATGTACCGCGTGACATAATACCCCAATTATTTAAAATCAATACTTTATTTTTTTATTTTAATGTAAATAAGAAAGAAAAAAAATTTCCATCAATATAAAAATAAAAAATATTTTATATTATAATAAAATTAAAAAAAAAAGAAACGATTTTCCTTCTACCGAGTTTCGAATCCAAAACATTCTCGTATCGTCCATATGCGCATCCCACTCAGAGATCGACATTCACACAGGATGTGTATCAAAGTCAGGAACTTAACTTCTTCTTGTTTCGTTTTCATTCATTTAATTTGAATATCAACGTCAACGTCCCGACAATAGCTTCGAATGTATGCGTGCATACACGTGTGGACGCTCTCGGATCTCTTATTCTTCTTTGTTCATCTACATAAGCGCTTCTCTCTTTACCCCGTTGTGCAAACGAAAGATCAGAAACGTAACACAAATTTACCCCAAATACACGTAAGTCCCATAAGCAAAGGCCAATTTGTTTGTTTGTTTTGAAGACAATATAGAAAGTCGTGTTTTTGCCCTGTCGCTACCCGCACACTAAACAGATATTTTGAAGGATAAAGTGGGAAAAATCTGTCACGTCTATATGGACGATATTATAGTATTTTCCCCAACACTTGAGCAACATTATCAGGGTTTATTGGCAATAGTTAAAATATTGAGAGATGCTCATATGAAGATTTCACTTGAGAAATGCAAGTTCTTTAAGAAGGAAACCGAATTCCTCGGTTACGTTGTTTCCTATAATACGGTTAAAACTGATCCAAACAAAATTCAAACTGTGGTAAAATATCCAATACCGCGAAATATTCCCGAATTAAGAGGTTTCCTTGGATTACCAGGGTTTTATAGAAAAATTGTCCGAAATTACACAGCAATAGCCAGGACTCTAACGAAATATCTGGGAGGACACAAATGCAATGTAACCAAAAGACTTGATGTTCTTTTTTACGAGTTTTTATCTATTTGGACGAGGATAATAACCTAAACGCTATAAATGCCTTCAATCAGTTAAAGGCTAGTTTAATATCCATGTCGAGCTGGTACAGCCAGTCTTCTCGAAGAATTTCGTACTAACAACTGATGCTTCAGACATGGCTGTTGGGGAAGTATTGTCTCAAGAGGGACATCCAATAGTCTTTATTTCGAAAACTTTGAGCCAAACCGAACAAAACTATCCGGCAAACAAAAAATAACTTTATGCCATTGTTTGGGCTTTGAAAACTCTTCGAAATTATCTTTATGGTTTGACTGCGTTTGAAATTCAAACCGATCGTCAATCCTTAACATTTGATGTGTCCACTAATAATCCTAACGCCGCACAATTGGCCCGCGTGGCTAGATTTTGGCCAAAAGCCCTCCAGACGAAATTCAAAATTTGGACAAAATGACTCTTTAATAAGGATTGACATATATTAAGGTATCCTGTGCAAAAAAAAATATTAAATTTTAAAATTAAATCAAAGTTGACATTTTGTATTCTTTGCACTTTCGCGATAATTTACAGAAAAAAAAAATCATTTACCATGATACATGTAGCTAAGAAATCTTTATTCACTTTATTATTTATAAGTATTACTTCAGAAAAAAAATAAAACTGAGCTTAAAAACTTTTCGGTTTTAAATATATTCGAGTAGATTTTGTTGGTTTTTTTATCATTTGGCCGCTTTTCTTTAAGGGTACCTCTCCGACTATCACTCGATATTTGATCGAAAAAAATTTTATAAATTTCTTCACATGTTTTACAACAAAATGTTATTCCTCCCGATTTTCGGAAATTGAATTTTGTATCTAACAGTTGAATTTTAAAAATTGACCCCCAGAAAATATGACTATTTTTTGAATTTCTTAAAGTATGCTTTAAAAACCATTATTTAAAAAGTTGTACTAAAATGCAAAAAAAATTTACAATTTGATAATTCGCGTAGTCCGGGTGCTCCGGAGCATGGACAAGGACAAATCCACATATCATCGTGTTAGTGATTTTTAATTACCAAGAAAATTTGAAAACTTACTTTGCCTCTACGGGGGTTTGAACTCGCGTCGCACAGTGGCACGGCAGCCTCAAAAGCGTTGCAAAAATCGATTTTGCGATGACATCATTTTGTAAAGGTAATACATGCATCTGATTTAGAATTTCCCAGGGATCAAGAAAATAAAAATTTTATTCAATTCGGATGAATAGTTTAGTTGCTACAGTCGCTCAAAGTGGAGTATATTTTCAACTTTGAAAAAAATCGCAATTTTTGGAATAAAAATTCGTGTTTAAGATTGTTTTGTGGAAAAACTACGCAACCAATCCCTATTTTCTTGGTTTCTATAAAAAGGTGTATGAAACTGAAATATAAAAGAGACAAAAAATGACTTCGTTACTTGTCTGGTTTTTTCAATACTTCCGTTTACCTGAACCACTATATTTGGACCACTTTTTCAACTTTGGAAGAATAGAAAAAAAAATACATCGCATTACAATTTTGGTTTTAACATAAATGCTCTTGTTATTAATTTATTTACCTGCTCTATAAAAATTGTCTGCCTGAATTTGCATATTTGACTGTAAGGCCAGTAAAAGCCCAGAAACCCAACTCCAAAATATGCTGACGCAGGTATAGGAAGAAGAACATGCAGTAGATGCAGCCACTAAATTTAGAACTGATTGCTTATATTTTCACTTTACAATAAAATAAAGCCTACCTGTGACATAAAAAATAAGGATTAATCATCCCATTTTTTTTTTGTGTGTCCAGGTAGTTTTAAAACATTTAATGTAATTTAATTTGTACCTGTTACACGTTTTCTGGCTATAGGCTTAAAATTTGTATATATTGCCTGAATACTTCAGAAACATCATAGTTTTGTTTTGACTTTATAAGAACACACATTGCAGTGAAACGTATTTTTAAATATAATATATTGATTTTATAAGTGTAACGATGTCTTTGGTAAACGTAAAATTATTTGAATTGTTCAGCAATTCCAAAAGCGCGAATGAATTCATTTCGGCCATCAGAAAAGAACTTAACGTTCTTCTTCAGATCCACTAGTTGCATCCCTTAGACAAGTGAGATCCTATACAGAATTTACAAGTAGTTATTCAAAAGAAATGTGAAGTCTTTTAGATATTCCTTGAAATGTAAATGTGGATGTTTTTAAAAAAAAACTACTGATAAGACACATTATGTAAGATATTATAATAAAAAAGCATTGTAAAATTAAATTTATTTACTGAAACATAAAATTATGAACAAAAAAACATATCATCAAAATTTCTTTATAAATGAAAAAATATGTACTTACATATTTTCAATGGGAAATGTTGCACAGGCAACAAAATCCAACTTCCGCAACATATTGCGCAGCTCTCGGATATCATATCACCATGTATGAGTACTTATTTTAAAAATAAGTTAAATTTTAAATTTTTTTGCAACTGTGCCACTGTGCGTCGCCTCGTTTGTTGGGCTTGGTCATTTCCTATTAAGCCAACGTCTTGTAGTCGCACGAGCCAAAAAAGTGCTTCACAAACTACTTACATTGTGACAATTAAATCTATAATTAAATAAATAATAACTTTCAGTCGGGATACGAACTCTCGACTTTGTGTTTCGAAGTCCTAAGCCTTTACTACTGGGCTATAGTTTGGTGGACGCTCGGACTTCAAAAATAACAGTTTGTCAGGCCATACAAGTAAATTTATAATTATACTCATCGACTATCCATCACCACGGCCACTTATGACGTCGATTTAACCTCAACCGCAACTACTGCTTCTCCCAAATTCAATGAATCGGTCGATTAGTCAGTAGCCGAACAGCCAAAAAAGCCATCCTGGCAAACTGTGCCAATAAAAAATAAGCCTGTCGCCAGCAAAAGGGCTGCTCCTAACTCGCCCGAAACAACACGAAAGACACTCAAGCCCAACGAAGAATCTGTGAGTACTACCATAAACCGTGTAAACCGTTTTGCCGCATTGGATACAGCTCTACGTAAAGCCCTCAACGACCCTGAGAAAGACGACTCGGCCATTGAAATGAGGGAGTCATCCGTGGTACAACCAAGCGCATCTCGTCTAGAGAAACCACCGCTGCACAAACGTCCACGAGCTCTTCAATGATTTGTCAGGGATCGACGATGGGAAATTTCAAGCCTGCTGATGCCTTGCAGAACCAGTTGGACAGCTTAACGGTGACAAATCTTCCAGCGTTTTATTTTCGTTAAGGAAAGACCCAATTCCATAATTAAAACATCGCATCCATACCTTGGCATTCATCTCGACATAAAACTATGCTGGAAACAGCACATTAAAATAATAACAGCAAGGTGCAGAGCGAAACTTGGTGGCAAAATGGGGTGGCTAAGCAACCGATACGCGGATCGCTTACGATCCCACCCGAACTCTCTTGCTTGCGCCCTGGCCGGTCATAGACCGCGAAGACGCCTGAAACGTCTCCACCCATGTGACCTCAGAAGTCGTCATATAATCTAAATCGTTAAAATAGCTCGTACTTCATATCTATATATTATGAGGAAATGTTTAAAGATGTATGAATCTCGCTGTCCTGTGCTCTCTCAGATTAAAGGCATTTGAATAATTAGTAGATTGAGTCGAAACTATTGGTAAATTTTTTTTTTGTAAATATTGTGTAAATCTGTAAAAACTAAATTTTTTTTTTGTGTAGCGTATAATTTTTCATCATTATAACCTAATTTGTATCGGTTGATTGCCAATAAAAAAAATATAACAAAAAAAAATATTTTTCTAATTTCTTTTCTCTTATGCTTTAATAAAAATTTTTTCAAAAGTTGTACTAAAATGTAATAAAATGTACAATTTGAAAATTTTATACCATACTTACAAAGATGCAAATCAAAAAATGTAAAAATTATCAGTTTTGACGAAAAAACTTAAAAATTTAAGTATGGATTTATCAAATTTTTTTTGCAAATAAAAATAATAACAGTTAAAAACCAGATGGATTGGTGATGTCGTCTTTTTGTAATTTGCTTGGAAAGCTGAAACTGTTTGGGGCTATAACTCCAAAACTATGCCATATTTTGGGTATAGGCTATTTTTTCAATGTATGTGGAGCTCATATCTACCTCTGTGTGCAATATGGTCAAATTCAAGTTAACCGTTTTTTTTTTAATTAAGTTAACATTTTTTTTAAAATTTGGCCAATTTTGGTCTGGATTATCTATATCTTAAAAAAATTTGACGAGGCTCAAACTTCCTAGAAAAATAGTTCAGTCCTTTAGGAACACGTGTGTAAAATTAGTTGAATTTCGTTTGTTTATGAAGATATCGTAATTAAACTTCACATTGGAAAGTCTTTTATAGTTCCCAAGCACTTTACCAAATTTGATCAAAATCGGTTGACTGTATCATATAGCCCCTATCGGTCAAAAAAAGTTTTTGGTGCAAAATTCGTCTGTTTTTCGCTTGTTTATGAAGATATTCTTACCAAATTTGGCAATCAACTGTCTTTTGAAGTTCTTAAGCAATGTACCGGATTTAATTGCAATGTGGTGGTACAGGGTATTCCAAAGTCGTCCGCAACCGACTTTAACGAACGCCATCTTTTTTGTTTGCTTTTAAAAGTATCGTAACCAAATTTGGCAAAGAAATATCTTTTGGAGTTCGTAAGCAATATATCGGATTTGATGGCAATGTGCTGGTACATGGTATCCCAAAGTCGTCCGCGCCCGACTTTAACTTACGCCATCTTTACACCAGTCAATCTTCTAGGCAAATACTTTGGTACCTACCCTGGGATGCAAGGCTTGGAGAGGCATCTAATAAGATTTGGTAGAACTGTGCTTATGAAGTGTCCATGTTGAAAAGCATTCATGTAAAGACAGATTGTTAAGTTCACAAAGACAAGCTAAGAGCAAGCAAGCAGAGACGAATTTGTTAGGTTGGGTAGGTTTTTATTGGAAAATATTACAAAATACATCAGCGGACCTTAATCAGATAATGTATCCTGAACCAAATATCACTCATGCACCCACTTAACATTTTTATGTATTGATCATGTTTTTAAAGTTAAGTACGCTGCTGCTTACAACTCAGCGTTTATTATGTAAGTTAGATATTAGAGATTAAAATTGAATAAAAGGAGGACCGCAAGGAGGAATGCATCATGGACCGAAGGGGAATAAGCATTATGTGCGTTCAGGAGACTAAGTGGCGTAACGATCTGCCGGACCGGGCTCGTTTCCTGACGGTGTCCAAGAAGTACAAATTGTATTACTATGGTGTTAGGAACGACCGAAATGGGGTCGGTATTATTTTGGCAAAATCCTTGCTTGGCAACGTTATCAGCGTATCGAAGGAGAGTGACCGCTTGATCAGTATCAAATTGGTGATTTGTGGAGAGGTGTGGAATGTTATAAGTGCGTATGCCCCCCAATCCGGGCTAGAGCAGAGCGAAAAAGAGGCATTTTGGAACGATATGGACACGCTTCTCCGCAGAATACCGGATACTGAACTGGTTTTTATTGGGGGAGATCTTAATGGCCATGTGGGAGAGCTAGGCCATGACTACGAAGACGTCCATGGTGGGAAGGGCAGCCGATCTAAAGCCAGAGATGATGAGGGCGAGGCTATTCTCACTATGAGTAAAGCTTATGGTTTGGTAATTCTGAATACATGGTTCGTTAAGCAGGAGAGGCACCTGATTACGTATTGCAGTGGAGCTCATGCAACACAGATTGATTTCCATCTGTGCTTAAATTTTATGAGACGATGGGTAAGAGACTGCAAAGTAATTATAGGTGAATCTGCGGTATCTCAACATCGTTTGCTTTTGACGGAATTCATTCTATCAAAAGAAAAGGGAACAAAACGAGTCTCCAAGCCAGTTGAGAAAATAAAGTGGCACAACCTGAAAAACGAAGCTTATGAGCCAGTAGTCACGCCATTTATTCGGGAAATAAACGGATGGCTCGCGGATAACACCACGTGCGACGAGCTGAGTCCAAACCAAATGAGGAATAAATTGAGTGAAACGCTTTTGGGTAAAGCTGAAAAGACTTTGGGAGTTTCGAAGGGACGCCTCCGCAATGGGAAAGAATCTTGGTGGTGGAATGACGAAATAGCGAAAGCAGTCGAGGCAAAGTCAAAAGCGTTTAAGAAATGGACAAAATGCGAGTCAAACGAAGAAGACGAAAAGGCTCAGCTTCGTGCTGAATATGAAGAATTCCGCAAAAATGTGAAACGAATGGTGGCTCAAGCAAGAGCGAAAGCAGCAGAGCAGTTCTATCAAGAACTAGAAAGCCAAGCTGTAAACGAAAATTCGCATGCGAGAGAAAGACCAAGGGACAATGCCAGAATTTACAAGATTGCGGCGCAACGGAAAAGAAATGCACGGGAAATAGAAGCTCCGAAATATATCGAGGATTCGCAAGGCACCCTTATAATCGACGACAAAGAGATATGTGCCAGACACTTCGAGTACTTTGGTGAGCTGCTTAACGAAGAGTTTCCTGGGGAAGCTTTTCCAAATGTAGAGCTAAACCTTTCCGATGTCTCTGACTTTAATTTGGAGGAGGTAAAGCAGGCGGTGATAGAGATGAAACGCGGTAAGGCTGTGGGACCAGACAAAATACCCTTGGAGTTTTGGCTGGAAACGAGCGTTTGTGGGCTGAAATGGCTCACCGCTCTTTTCAACAAAATAAAAAGTGGGAGCCCAATGCCAGATGCGTTTAGGAAAAGCTATCTACTCCCGTTCTACAAAAATAAAGGGGATTCCCGTAAGCTTACCAACTACCGTGCAATAAAACTAACATCACACACCTTAAAAATTTACGAGCGAATGGTAAACAACCGACTTAAAAATATTATAAGGTTGCAAGACAATCAATGTGGCTTTGTGGAAGGTAAATCAACAATCGATGCTATTCAGTGTCTTCGGATACTGATGGAAAAACACCGGGACGCCCGAAAAGACCTGTTCCTTGTGTTCATCGACTTGGAGAAAGCCTTCGACAGAGTCCCTCGTGAATTAATTTGGTTGGCCTTGAGAGCACATGATGTACCAGAAGTTTACGTCCGCATGATTATGGACATGTATGATGGCGCCAGGACTAAAGTCAGATGTACAGCTGGCGAGTCGGACGAATTCAGTGTTAAGGTGGGAGTCCACCAAGGCAGTGTGTTGAGTCCTATGCTGTTTAATATCATCATGTCCTACTTGTTAAAACAAATCGGCGACGAAACTGAAATATCCCTCCTTTTCGCAGATGACGTAATTCTGGGTAGCACCAATATAGTAGCCCTGCAAAATGCTGTATCAATTTGGGATAAGATATTGACGGATCATGGACTGAAAATAAGTGTAAAAAAGACAGAATTGTTGCCCTGTCAATTTTCAGATCCAGAAAGACCAAATCCGGATATCTATATAGGCGGGGAAAAATTGATTATTGGCAGCAAATTTAAGTACCTAGGCTCAGTTGTAAATAGCAAAGCTACATGCGATGATGACATCAAACATCGCACCAGTGTTGGGTGGATGAAGTGGCGAGAAAACTCTAGCGTTTTCTGTGACAAGAAAATGCCACGGAAATTGAAAGGCAAGCTGTACGCGACAGTCGTTAGACCCGCACTCTTGTATGCGTCCGAATGTTGGACGATGTACAAAACGTACGATAGTAAATTATCTGCGACTGAGATGAAAATGCTAAGGATGACGGCGGGTGTGACCAAGCTTGATCACATTAAGAGCAAACACATCCGAGGCAGCCTGTTTGTTAAAAAGCCTATCACTGAGACGCTCAAAGTAGGTCAGATGCGTTGGTATTGCCATGTTCAAAGGCGACCGCCGGAGAACCCCGCGAAGAAGGCAATACTTACCGTTGTTCCAGTTAACGGCCGTAGGGCAGGCAGACCGAAAAATACGTGGATGGGTCAAATGCAAAAACATCAGCAACGAATGGGTCTCAGCGATGACATAATCCAGAATCGGAATGCCTGCAGAAGAATGCTGAGATCGCATACCCACACCTCAGGAGGAGCATGAGCGAGTCCGAAAAGAGGTAAACAAGGGTTTGGGAGAAGAAGAAGAGGACCGCTCGCAAGAGTGGGGTCAGTACAAACCCAACCGTACACAGCTAAACGTCTAACCGATACGCAAAACATATTTTTATCTTCTACGTATAATCTATACGCGAGAATAGTTGAGCCATACAGGGCCACATAAAGCTACTTACAAAATTTTGCGACTTTGAGCCATCTAAATCAATGCTTACATATGAATTGTAATGCAGTTTTTATATATTTCTGACACTACGTTGGAGCACTCGCAAGAGTGGAATTAATACCAAAACAACATCCATCGTGCACTGTAGTGCGCCTTAACATCGAGTGAGTACAGAGCTGCAAACAGATTTGTTGACATAAAAAATCAGAATCTTCGAATTATTGCAGGTACTCCGAAGAGCTTTAAGGATAACTACGTAGATAACTCTTCCAAAGTATCAAAAAATCCAGCACGTTGCCTTCTGTGCATAATTCAAAGGGCTTCGTTATTTATTGGGTGATGTTAACTGTCTCACATGCTTATTCCTGCCCGGTTATAAAAACTCATTAAAGTTTGTCTTAGGTACTCGGCACCTCGAGCAGGGAGTAACTACTAATCTTACGGTTTCCAATGCAAAAAATACCAAACGGCAAAGCTAAGCCAGACCCTGCCAAAAGCACGAGCCCAGAACTGAAGTGCAGTAATCGAGTGCTCTTAAGACTCTAAAAAGCGGCGCAGAGGCCTTAACAGGATGCTTGGGTACTTGAAGGCAACTAAAGCTGATCCAAGCCACTGCTGGCAAGAGGTTTCTGACGATGTTGCTATAGCAATTCAGATTCCACTGCAAATTCATCCAAAGTTTAAATAAAAATTTAACAAACATACCTGATGCAGCCACTTCGGCGACTGGACGTTGTTGTTCGTGCGCCATAAATCCAACAACTGAAAATATAACAAAGCCAGCGAACATGCTCGTGCTGGAGTTCACTGTACAAACAATGAGTGCATCCCTAAGTAAACACAAACATTAGTTAAACTAGTTACATTTTGTATCTTATATGTGATTAGATTTACTTGTATACGTTGTTGGTAAACTTGTTGTAACTTCCTAATGCCACAAGAGTTCCAAGTCCCAATCCATATGAAAAAAAGATCTGTGTGACTGCATCAATCCAGACCTATAAATAAAAATGGTGCTTATGAAAATAAAAAGCATTCAAGAGACACTACAATAGCTTATTCCCTATCGATACAAAAATTGAAGTTTCACAAGAGCAAAATAAATAGTTACCAAAAAAATTTCAAATTTAAATATGGCATACGTTTAAGACAGTCGTGGACGACTTTAAGATACCCTTCTCCCACACAATAAACAGATATTTTTTTTTTTTTTTCAATTATATTTATTTACAATCTATCCTTTAGACAGTAAGTAAAGTTTTGGAAATTATAAATTAACAGGAGAAATAGTTAAACTCCAATGAGTAATAACTATTGCTTTTTTAAGTGCTGTAAGCTCAATTTGAATATGGCATGTCTAAGACATGATTGCGTTTTAATCTTCGTATTGTATCGCTATCATCCAAGAGGCCTATTGCCAAAACATTCGAATGATTATGTAGCCTTTCCACGTAACTAGTGCTTAGTCTTCGTATTTCGTCCTTAACGTATGGAATACCTAGGTCTTTATGAATTTGCTCATTGGATACAAAACATGGGCGTCAACAATAAGTCTTAGTGTCTTGGACTGATACCGTTGAATGATTTCAATGTTTGAGTGACTTGCTGTGCCCCATAATTGGATACCATAAGTTCATATAGGCTTCAAGATGGCTTTGTAAAGACGGACTTTGTTCTCTAAACTTAGCTGCGACCTTTTACCAAGCAGCCAATGCATTTGCTTTGTTTTTCTGTTAAGTTTTCTTACTTTGCTTTTAATATGACTTTTCCAGGTGATTCTGCGATTTAAATCGAGCCCAAGATAATTGGCTGAATCTCTATGCGGTATTAGTATATTATTAAGATATACTTGCGGACAATCTCCTCTTCTCAATGCAAATGTTACATGATTCGACTTCTCAGTATTAACCTTTATCTTCCATTTCTTAAGCAATCGCTCTATTTCAAAAATTTCATTTTGAATACCTCGGGATACTTCCGCCGCTGATTCTTTAGATGTAATTATAGCTGTATCATCAGCATAGGTGGCTACTTGAACATTTTCATCAACAGGAAGATCCGCAGTGAATATCGTGTAGAGGACAGGACCCAAAATACTACCTTGTGGAACACCTGCATGTATACTGTATAGTTGTGATGTTTCTCCATCCATTTGAACATAAAAGTGTCGATGGCTTAAATACGATTTAAAATGGAAGCAGTTTTTTAATTTTATATAATATTCCTGGATGCCAAACTCGGTCAAATGCTTGATGAACATCAAGAAAAACTGCTGCAGAATACAGTTTCTTTTCGAATCCACTTGTTAGTATGTTTAATGTTCGATGGCACTGCTCTGGAGTTGCATGGCCTTTCCTAAACCCGAACGGATGCTCAGGTAATATATTGTTTTCCTCCAAAACTGGTAATAACCTATTCAAAAAGATTCTTTCAAATACTTTGGAAAATGTCACTAGAAGGCTACTCGGACGGTATGATGAGAGAATGTTTTCAGGCTTGTTTGGTTTTGGAATCATTATTACCTCCGCACATTTCCTTGTGTAGGAAAATGATCCAGCCTCAAAATTGCATTGTAAATAAGAGCTAAATATTGAATACATTTTTGAAAGAGATTTTTTATCACTCTTCCGTCAATTTTGTCATAGCCTGGTGACTTTTTTGGATTCAATCTTGTGAATTCTTCTTCAATTTCTGATACAGTGATTCGGCGAATGGGTAGGCACATCCAAAAACTCTATTATTTCAGTGTCTTCCGGCGCAGGATTAGAATAAGGTTGAAATGTTAAGTGTAAATGTTGAGCGAATGCCTCAGCCTTACTTTTGTTGGTTCTACACCATTCTCCGTTCTGATTACGTATAGTAACATTTCTCTTTGCAGGGCGTTTTAAATATTTGGTAACTCTCCAAAGGCTGTACTCGTGATCCTTAGTGTTGGGATCCAAACTTTTGAGAAACTCGGCAGTTGCTTCATTTCTAATTTCGTAGAGGCGTTTTTTAAGTTGATTTGATGCTGCATTGCATCTCCTTTTATCTGCCGGATTTCGGCTGATTTGCCATTTTTCCCGAAGCTCTGCTGATACAAAAACATTATTTGTTGTATAGTTAGTAGCAGCTGGTGCAGTACACATCAGACCCGCTTCATGTATAATGTTCGTTAAAGATTCAACCGCTGTATCTACTTCTAAGGCAGTTTTAAGAGATATATTTGTGTCCAACTTCGCATCTATCCAATTCTGGAACGATAAAATGTCTGTCCTAGGTGTTACAATTTTATACGTGTTCGAAAAGGCTGGAAGAGCAGTGCTATATGTAACTATGATTGGCGAATGGTCTGAGCTCAGGTCGTAGTTTTCCGAAATATCAAGGTGATTTCTAGGTACTCCAGAAAAGACTACAAAGTCCAACAGGTCCGGTATTTTTTGCGGATCAGACGGCCAGTACGTTGGTTTCCCCGTAGATAGTGTTAAAAAGTTGTTGCTATTTATGCATTTATAATGCTCCCTCCCTTTGGGATTTGCTAATCTCGATCCCCACCAAGGGTGTTTGCCATTATAATCACCGCCAGCAATAAATTTATAACCCAGCTTTCTGAAGAAGTTGCAATAATCTTGATCTTTAAATGAAAATCGTGGTGGGAAATAAACTGCACAAACCGTGATATCAAATGCCATACATTTAACAGTAATGCAAGCAGCCTGTACAGCATTTTCTTTCACTATATCCAAGATATTGTAATTAAGCCCTCGTTTAATCAATATTGCCGATCCACCATGAGCTCTATTATATGGGTGATTTGCTACTATTAGTTCGTATCCATGAATTTCAAAATATGACCTATCAGCAAAATGTGTTTCTGATACTAATAAGATATCAATGTGATTAGATTTAAGAAAAAGTTTAACTTCCTTTCGAAGATCTATTTGCATAATTTGGATACCAAAAGATTCATCATGTTGAGAAGATTATTTGATAATTCCAGCTGCTTGGTTAAAAGACCTTCAATTTTAGCGAAAGGGTTCTCTTCACTTAAATTTTTTGTTTCGCGTAATACTTGCGCGTAGGATGGGCGGTTTTCGTTAGCGTTAAACTCATTTGGCTTAGTCAATGGGAAAGAACGTTGCTCATGTGTAGGTAAAGGTTGATTAAAGTGCTGACGAATAAAATTGCTTTTACGCTTCTGCTTTGCAACTATTTCTTGAAATATTTTGCATCCCTTGTAGCTAGCAGCGTGGTTTTGTGAGCAGTTTACACATTTAGCAGGCAAATCTCTCTCTTTTTGGCACTCTGCAGTTGGGTGGTCCATTGAACACTTAACGCACCGAAACATTTTTGTACAATACGTCTTAGTATGTCCAAACTGTTGGCATCGAAAGCATAGTACAATATCAGTCACTTTCCTGGGCGGCTCTACTTTTATAACTGCATTATTAAGGTATTTCAAATCATAAATTTTTCCATTGTTGTTGTTTGGTTCCAAATCAATAAAGAATAAATTCATTGGATGCTTCGTAACACGACTTTTAATGTTGCTTATATTTCTTACACAATGGCCTAGCTTTTCAATTTCATTCCTAATATCGCCGATGGGCGTAGAGAAATGTAGATTTTTCACTACAACTCTAAAAGACCGTTCTTGTTTTAACTGGTAAGTATGAAACAATACCTTGTCCTTCTTTAGTGTCGTTACAAGTTTTCTATATGAATCCACCGACTTAACCATAACGCGTATTTGACCGTCTCGTTGGGTTTTATAGTTAAAATCTTCTTTCGAAATTATTGTCATTATATACGTAAGCATACTCTTTATGTTGTTTACATTCGCCAGAATTATTGACGGAGGTTTTGGAGTAGTATCGCGCTCAGTTGATTGTTGTTTATCTTTAGCATTTCCAGTTTCTTCTGTCTCCTTATTTTCAACAAGCAACTCGAGCTCAGCAAATCGGTTGGTGTTCGTAGATGTTTCAGATGTGGTATCAAGTATTGACTTACGCTTTTTTGCAAAAGTTGGCGAACTGCAGTATGTCCGCTTGTTTGTTTTTACTGTTGGAACTTTCTGCCAATCCATAGCTGCTTTAATACTGTCGCCGCTGCTCATGATGCTAGCGTAAGATCGAAAACACCAGATGCAGGGAAACTGATGACACAAACTGTGTTTATTATTTATATTTATATTTGTCAAAATATAGAATTTTCGGTTTCGTATTTATAAGTCCAATGTATGCACACCACACAACACAGTGTGTACACACAATAAAATGACAAAATTTGTGCCAGCGGAGTCTCAACACACAAATTTGCACTTGCACTAAACAAATTTTATTTTTTTATGTTTTTTAGTTTTTTAAATTGTTTTCACACTTATAAACACAAATGCGCGTTTATCAAAAGTTTTGCCACAGCAGTGGACTTGTCCATAAAAGAGTTTATTCTTATTTTCACTTGACACACAATTTTTTTTGACAGGACACGTGCTAGCGCTGCCAACCTTCGATGACGATAAACAGATATGACACAAATATAACAGTTGACAAAAAATCTGGGCCGTACCGCTTATCTCGTTGATTTTTTTGTGAGTGAATATGCGTAATTAGAATTACAATTTTCATTAGCATTGTGGGCTTATTAAAATTTAATTTCATTTGTTTAGGTTCTTCGACACATTCGCTTGACTTTTTCTTTGTTCGGGTGTTTTTGTAAGGCCTCAATGCCTGATAATCCTGCAATAGGCATATTAAAAGTTATTTTCTATTTGCGTGCTAATTTGCATATGTATACGTCGGTCGGTGTCGGCAGCGCTAACACGTGTGTGGTCATGAACATTTTTTCTTCTGTTGTAAAAAGTTACATTTTGCAATAATTTTAATTTATGGACAAGTCCACATTAGTAGCATAATTTATTTCCCCCCTTAACATCAGTGTTTATTCAAAAATTTTTAAAAATTATATCACAAAAAAACAAACTAAAACTTGTGGGACAGTGCAAATTTGTTAATTAAATTTGTCACTTTGCTTGTATGTACACATTGTCTCTCAAAATCGTACTAATCGGTATTTGCGTCGGTCGCGAGAACAGAATTTTTGCTCGTACTTCGTTTATCGCGCGAGCTCTCACTATAGGGCAAGACTATACCCCTCGGCCTGCGCGCAGTCGCAAACGAGGGGTCAGGGAACCGTGCTCGTACCATTCAATTTGGCTTCTGCATCGAAGTCAATTAAATACAACTTCAACAGGGTAATTCTTTTTTAAAGTTTTGCTGACTGCTCAAAAATGGATTTGGACCCACTTTCCAGTTCCCAGAAGAGGCAGTTCCCAGCAGGCAGTTTTTGCCTAGCATACTTAGATTGAGACATTTTCCAAATATCTGGAAGTCTGCGCTAATAACGATGATACCGAAGCCAGAGAAACAGCCCACTGAAGTCGACGCATATAGGCCAATCAGTCTCCTCAGGCGCAAACGACAGAGAATCATGCTCTTTTTCGTATCATTCAATTTGGCTTCTGCATCAAAGTCAATTAAATAAAACTTCAACAGAGCAATTCTTTCCGCGACGAAAGTTTAGCTGACTGCTCAAAAATGGATTTGGACCCACTTTCCAGTTCCCAGAAGAGGAAAAACTGCCTGGGTTTGAGAACATGAAACTGTTAGCTGGTCAATCTCCCTCGGAACTTCGTTCTCACCTCATAAGGGATTTTAAGCTGTCTTCAGTCAGTGCACAAGCGACAACTACGACGACAACTTGCATGTCGTCTACTGTAAATTCTTTTTTAACTTACACAACTTCAAGCGCAACAACGGCTAGTATATGCTCGTTTGCAGCTTCAGTATCAAAGCTTAAGCCTATTAATGAGGCTTCAGTAAAGGACTCGTGCTCCTTCCAATTACCTCTGGTTTCTGTTCGCAGAAAGCAGAAAAGAGAAGTGAAGGCGACAAAAACTATAGCTAAAGCTAAGCCGACACCCGTTAAAATTGTTCATAGGCGCCCTAATATCAGCAATGCTGCAGCGGCACGTCAGAATAATCGTTTTGCTTCTCTTGCTGAGGAAACTGAGGCTGTCATGGAAATGGATGACCAAGGAAGTTGTCCCGAGCCTCCGCCTATTTCTGTGCCACATGTCATTCAGCTTCATAAACTTGAGGAGGTGCTTGATTCGGTTATACCTTCTAATGAAATTGACGTTCGCATATCGCAATCTGTCGTTATGCGAATTTTTGCTTAAAGCTTCGAAATGTTTAGAGATGTAGTAAAAGTGCTAACGCAGCACAATTGTGAGTTCTGGCATCATCAGCTTAGGGAAAACAAGCCATATAGACTATTGATCAAGGATATTCATCCCAATGTTCCCAAAGAACTGATTACGAATGCGTTTACAGATAGAGGTTTTGGGGTACTCAACATCTACTGCGCTCGAAAACACGACTGGCGTAGCATAACAATTAACGAAGAGGATGACGAAAAAATAAAAAATGCTAAAACAAGACAAAATATGTTTTATGTCAACCTTAAGCAGACCCCTAACGTAGCGTGATAAGATGGCATCATAACAAAGAACTGGTGCAATGTTTCAAATGCAAAGATTTTGGACGGTCGGCAAAAACCCTATAGCTGAACCCTCCACGAGGGTGCCGACTGGTAATGGTACTACAGTGCCCTTTATTGGGCTGTACCAGCTAAGATTTGGAGCTAGCTGCTTGCAACTTAGCTCCTCCATAGCTTGGTGGCTTGCTTGTCACTCCTTATCATGGCTATTAGGTAAAAAGGGCTGGATCAAGGTGTCACGCGACCCGTGCCGATGATCAACCTGGCTGGGGGCCCCTTTCAAAAATAGCCCAGTCGTAAACGGAGCATCCGGATACCTGGCGCCCTCCGGATTAACTAGCCTTACCTGCGTATTGCGGATCTCTGCGCAGGTGTGACCACCCTTTCTCCGCCACTCGTGGGACCAAGTATGTCGTCAAATAAAAATAAAAATATTTCTCAAAAAGAGTCCGGAGCTCTAAAAAAACCGGAAAGGACCGAAGGTCCTTCTTTGGGGGCGAACGCAGTGGTCACTGGACCTGGCGTTGTCCCTACAATTAATACCCCAATTATGAGCTCGAGTACAGAGGTCACTGGACCGGTAGTCAGCTCCACACCGGCGAAGAAGCAGGCAACTGTGCCCATTCGCCCCTTGGCCATGTGCAAAGCGGAAGGCACCTCGAGGGCCCCTGTCACCCTGAGCAGTCAGCAGGGCGCTACCTTAAGCGCAGCTGTCTCTCGGCTGGGTGCGGGGGAGCTAGAGAGGCCCTCCACGAGCAAGGCCAAAAAAAAATGCTGCCCAAATCCTGAAGCGTCAGGCCACCACTAGCGTCACGAACCCAACGGCCGATTGGCTGAAGAAGGTAGAGTGGGCTAAGGTGGTGTTGCCCAATTTCGTCGTGGAAAGGCCAAGAGAAGAGAAGATGCAGCCTAAGCGACAGAGATCGCAGGAGCTCGCTGTCCCTAATGCTCCAAAGAGAGTTAGGGCGAACGGGCTGGTAGCCAATAGAAGCTTCGCTGAGATAGCGAAAGAAAAGATTCTTTTGGGGGTCCTGGACCAAGTTAATTCCGACGGCAGGATCCCCAGAAATCAGTGGAGATGGGTGGAGGCGGCACTGGCCATCCACTGTTTCGATGCACTGGAAGCAATGCCCGGTCCACCCCCAATCTGCAAAGATGTCGGGTGGTACCAGGGCAATGTGAAAGTGATAGCCTGCGAAGGTACACGATCGGCTGAGCTTTACAAAGCGGCCGTGTCGAAAGTGGGCGAGGTATACCCGGGCGCCAATCTAGTTGCCGTAGATTGGAAGGACGTCCCGAGTAGACCTCGCGCAATCATGTGGATCCCGGCATCAGATTGGAAGGTCGCTAAAGTTGAGGATACGCAGACCCCCATGAGGAAAATTCTGATTATCCTCAACAAAGAGTCGCTGGCACCGATTGACGTGATGCACGGAGAGCTAAACTTCGGGTTTAGCTCGGTGCACATTCGCGTTTATAAATCGGATGCCAGGCGGACGGAGAACCAAGAGGCGATAGAGGAGGTTCTCGATGAGGAAATCGAGGAACCAGAGAAGGACCCAGAAATCGAGGACTGCGAATCGGTGATGTCCGATGCGTCCTTGGTTCGAGGGCTGGAAGCGCTGTGTCAGGAGAGTGCCGACTCCGCTGATGAAGAAAACATCAGCGATGACACGGACGCAGACTTAACGGTGGTGGAGGTAAAGTCGCAAGATGTCTCTAAGGATCTTGCAGATAAACCTCCACCACTGTAAAGCAGCAACTGCTGCCCTAATGCTTCGCCTTGCAAGAGGCGAAGTCGATATAGTGCTGATTCAGGAACCCTGGATTGTATCCAACAGGGTGTCCGGGCTCAGCACATCACAATATTGACTGTTTGCGGATCTTAAAGAAGGTAAAAGTCGTACCTGCATCTTAGCAAAAAAGCACCTTAGTGTATTTTTGCTCTATAATTACAGCAATGGTGACACCACGTTGGTGAGCCTGGAGCTCCACGGCAAACCGATAAGATTAGCATCGGCTTACCTGGCCTTTGACATTATGGATCCACTTCCGGGTCTCAAGCTACAACTGTGCAAATGTGAAGTTACAATCCTTTCAAAAACTTTTGGAATTGATGAAAGCTTGGCAATACCGCGGTAGTTCTCAATGTTGGACTTGGAACCTTTTTTGTGAATAGGGATAATAAAGGATTCATTCCAGATGGCCGGAAGATAAGAATATTTTAATGAAGT
This sequence comes from Chymomyza fuscimana, assembly GCA_949987675.1. Taxonomy (NCBI): domain Eukaryota; kingdom Metazoa; phylum Arthropoda; class Insecta; order Diptera; family Drosophilidae; genus Chymomyza; species Chymomyza fuscimana. The sequence continues at coordinate 5,689,088 of OX465092.1, forward strand.
GCGGAAAAGAACAGATAATGGTGTAGAAAGAGAGTGAGCACAATGCTTTAAGACGCAACTAGGAATGGCATCGGGGCCAGGGGAGAAGGATGATTTAATGGACAGTAGGGATTGTAAAACGTCGGTTTCAAAGATTTCTGGATAAGCAATAAGATTTGAATGTGGTAGGTTATAGGGATAGTTAAGGTCAATGCAATTAGGGTTGACAGAATAGGTAGTTTGAAAAAATTTCGCAAACAGGTCGGCGATTTCAGAAATGTTAGTAGAGCTTTCATTTTTGAAATATAGCGATGAAGGAAATAAGGAAGATTTACGTTTAGAATTAACAAAAGAAAAAAATTTTTTAGGATCACTACAGAAGTTAAGCCGACAGCGGGAAAGATAATTATTGTAGCAAATTCTGTTAAGAAGGACGAACTTGCTGCGTAAAATAGAAAACTTATAAAAGTCGACAGGAGATCCAGATTTCTTAAATTTTTTGTAAGAAGAAGACTTGCGATTTTTTAAAGAGGACAGACTAGTAGTAAACCAAGGCGGCTTTAAAGAAGGAGCCGGGACAGAATAAGGGACAAAGAGATCAAAAGCAGCGTATAAAACCCGATAGAAATTGGAAACGGATAAGTCAAGGTCATTAGTAGTCAACAAAGGCAACCAGTTAACTTCGGACAAAAATTTATTAAGACCGACAAAATTAGACTTGCGAAAGCAGCGATACCGAAGAGCATGAGCATGTGGCTGATTTCGGTAGAGACCATTAAATTTTAAAGAGATTTGTAATGTCGGATGGTACGGATCCTCGGGTACGGAGAGCGGACAGACCCTAGAAATTTCAAAATCAGAATTATCATTGACAAAAACGAGGTCAAGCATTCTATTTGAGCAATTATGTATAAAATTTATTTGGCTAAGAGAGATATCAATCAGTCCTGTAACAAACTCATGATTACCAGATGGAAAAAGAAAACTAGAATTGACTGAACTAAGCCAATATAATGTAGGCAGATTAAAGTCGCCTAAGACAACAATTTGATCCCGAGTACCAACAGAATCAGCCACCATACGAATGGCAGTGAGATGATTCTGATATACACTCAAGTCGGAGCAAGGAGGTATATAGGAACAAGTAAAATAGATATAGGAATTATTAAAAAACACTTTTACCGCAATGAACTCAATGCCTATTGGAAAATTTAGAGATAGTAAATGAGATTCTAAGGCTACATTTACAGCAATGAGTACACCACCACCACGACCGGGAGACCGGTCAAGCCTGTAGGTTACATAGGAGCTAACAAAAATCTCAAAATCATAGACAGACGCATTAAGCCAGGTTTCAGAGAAAGCAATAATATCAGAATCGAAATTTACGCTATTGGTGAAAAGTCTACTAAGTTTAGAGAGGAGACCACGAACATTCTGATATTGAATGGTAAGAACAGAATTTAGTTTTTTGAAGCTGTGTTAACTACACTTGTAGAGGAAGCTACATTAGATGCTAAAGTCTTTTTAGGTTTTCTAATAAACTCATGCACTAAAGTATGAGTAGGCCAGAATGAAGGATTAAGTATAGCAGAAAAGAGAGAATCAGGGAAGAAAAGAGAGAATCAGGGACCTAAGGTCCTAAGAACGTCTATCGACCCAAAGTTATTATCAGGGTCGCAACACGCGTACAGCAAGGGCAAATCGACAGAAACAGCACTTTATTCTGTCATATCAAATATAGAAAAATCCTTACACTATAAGGAATGTACTCTTGCGGCCTTTTTGGCCAATGCAATAACCGATGCACTGCGGCACCTAGGTGTGGATGACCGGCTAGTGAGATTGATTAGCCAACTGCTGCTGTGCAGAACGGTAACATCTTCACTTGGTACATCCACTCTCTGTAGGTACGTGAGCAGAGGCACTCCACAAGGGGGGGTACTATCACCTCTTCTATGGAACATGGCAGTCAACACGATGCTATGTCGCATAGCAAAGTTGTTGCATATGCGGACGATGTGGTCTTAATGCTGAACGGAAAATTTCCACAGGCCCTCTGTGACCGTATGACAGTAAAGCTCAAAGAACTGTCACTGTGGGCACTTGAAAGTGGGTTAAGCGTTAACCCGGATAAAACTGAGCTTATATTATTTTCGAAGAAATACAAGCTCCCTAATCTCTCTCCTCCGAGACTAAACGATTCAGTCCTGTCTTTTAGTGATACTGCAAGATACTTGGGGCTAGTACTGGACAGGAAACTTAGCTGGAACCAAAATATTTCAGAAAGAGTCCAGAAGGCTAATACAGCACTTTTTGCCTGTAAAAAAACAATAGGACTTAGATGGGGCATGTCCCCCCAAGTGGTTCGATGGTTATACACCGCCATAGTGAGACCCATACTGCTATACGGGGTTTCTACCTGGTGGCCAGCCCTCACCATAAAATCAAAGCTTAAAGCACTAAATAAGGTGCAAAGAATGGCACAACTATGTATCACAGGTGCCCTTAGAACTACTTCAAGTGAGGCACTAAATGCTATCACCAATATCTCTCCAATCCTTCTAGTGGCAAAAGAATTTTCTACCTTAACAGCGAGACGCCTAAAGGATGCTCAAAGCTGGGCAGTCTTACGTTATGGGCACTCGTCCATTCTTGTAGAAGACACTATTGTGTCAGCTACCGATTACTGTATCCCGCAGGAACACACCTCAACCCTTTTTACCACCATTATACCTTCAAGGGAATCGTGGATAGGAAATCAGCCGGGTCAAAAAGACTCCATTAGTTTCTTCACGGACGGATCCAAACTCAACAACCAAGTTGGGGGAGGGGTTTTCTCAGAAAAACTTAATATCAGACTGTCCTTCCGGCTCCCGGATCACTGTAGTGTTTTCCAGGCAGAAGTCCTTGCTATCAACGAGGCTTTAATCAGCTTACGCAACGCCAGCCCAGACAACAGGGTAATAAACATTTACTCAGATAGTCAGGCAGCTATTAAGTCACTTCGCTCGTTATCCTCAAATACGACGACAGTCAACAACTGCCGCAAATCTCTTCAAGAGATGGCACAGCAGCTTGTTATTAGCCTTATCTGGGTGCCGGGGCACCAAGATATTAAAGGTAATGAAATAGCAGACGAACTGGCCAGAAACGGCACGACCACTACCCTCCTTCCTGATAAGGAGGTTATACGTATGCCGATGGCTACTTTTAAACTACATACTAGGGAGAAGTTTAGCCTTCTTGCTCAAAGTATGTGGAACAACACACCTCACTGTAGGATAACCCGCCAAATATGGCCAACTATTGACGCAAAACGCTCCATACAACTTTGCAGTCTTAACCGTTCACAGTGTTCGGCGGTCGTTAGAGCGATTACTGGGCACTGGCTTGTTGGAGCACACGCTGCTAGACTTAATGCTCCTATAAATGACTTTTGCAGAAGCTGCAGAGACGAGGAAGAGCTAGAAACAGTAGAACACTTCTTCTGCTCCTGTGAAGCTCTTAGCAGGCGCAGGAAAAAGCACCTGGGTCACTATTTCCTTCAGAACCTAGCAGGGCTGGAGCTCATTTGTCCGAGAAAGATTGCAAGCTACATTGCTGCATCGGGATGGGACCCTTTTTAAGCATACTATATAGGAGAAGGGTAAAAGTGCAAAGGAAAGCATAGAGATTCGTGCGGTGTCACAACGGGCCAGTCCAGGCCTAAGTGTGCTGGTTTTCAAGCCAGCAGCCGCCCTAACCTAACCTAACCTAAAGATTTTGGACACACTCGTAACTACTGTCTTAAGAAGCCAGTTTGCGGTAAATGCTCGGGCGATCACCCCACTGGCTCTAACTTCTGCTCAAAAAACTTAAACCAGGAGTAAGATTGTCAAAAAACCTTCACCTCCCGGCTGGATAAAGAACCAATTCACCTCGAACTCTAACTTTATTTCTGACTCCATCGTCAAAAACGGTTTCTCCTATGCTGACATTGCTAGACATAATAATAGTGAAAAATTCAAAATATCTGCAAAAAAAAATATGCCAGAGCCAAGAAACTTCATGAAGATCAAGGGCTAAACAAAAAATTTAGCATGTTTGTAAAAGCTATTCAGGATATTAATTCCAGATGAGGCCAAATGTTCAAACTAATTCAGGAAACGTTGGAATCTAATAAAGCCTTTCGTGACCTGGTCAACAAATTCAAATCAAAATGAATAATCCTGATATAAAAATCGGATTACGGAAGGCCGACTTCGATCAACTTATAATGACCTTGGGCGACACATTCATCGCCGTCGGCGATTTTAACGCAAAGCACCCATGGTGGGGTAACTAAAGGTCGTGCTACCGTGGAAATCGTTTGCAGGAGGCCATAAGTAGTTCGTGCCAAATTTTAGCCACTGGTGAGGCAACGTTTACTCTTATAACACTCGGCTTGTCGCCTCTGCTCTGGATATTTTCATTATTAATGGTATTGCTTGGAATAAGTTTACAGTAAAGATGCTATATGAATTCTCTTCGGATCACAGTTTTAGCAACACTGCATCAAACACCGAAATGTAAGCCCAGGAAGCAACATATGCTGCCGTTTGGCTCTTCTGTGTCAGAAGGGAATACGCAAGAACTGGAGACGTTCGTGTCCATCAGATTTACAGGAGTCTAATCGTCTTCAAAAGGTCCTTGTGAAATACAAGCAAGATACATTTGATCGCTTGCTGGATAGTGCAAGCCCCGATTCATCTGCCAACGGTTCTCTTTGGAGGCTTACAAATCGCATCAAGAGGCAGGCTATCCCGAAAGCCCCAATTAAGGACCCAGCAGGTGGCTGGTGTTATTCCAGTCTGCAGAAGGCTGAAATCTTTGCTGTCAGCCGACACCATTTCAAATGTCGTTGCCTACGAACCCACTCACCCTTCAGGAGGTGGAACTGCAGACCAAAAAACTAAAGGCTAAAAAATCTCCAGGCGAAGACCGCTTAGGTAACAGAACACTTAAGCTTCTTCCAACAAAAGCGCTTCTTTTCATCGTTCTGCTTTTTAATAGCATACTTAGATTGGGATAATTTCCAAATATCTGGAAGTCTGCGCTAATAACGATGATACCGAAGCCAGAGAAACAGCCCACCGAAGTCGATGCATATAGGCCAATCAGTCTCCTCGCTGCCCTGGGTAAAATGATGGAAAGGGTGATTCTAAACCGAATTCTCCAACTCGAAAGCGTTTCGCATGCAATTCCAAAGTGGTAGTTTGGCTTTCGTAAAAGTCACGGTACTCCACAACAACTGCACCGTGTTGTCAATTTTGGATTAGAGGCCATGGAGTATAAGATGTATTCAGTGGCTGTGTTCATGGATATTCAGCAAGCTTTTGATAGGGTGTGGCATGATGGCCTGCTTAGCCAATTAAAGAGCAGTCTTACTCTTTAACTTTTCCAGCTCGTCAACAGCTTTCTAATGGAAAGGTCCTTTTGTGTCATGGTTGATGGAGCAAAATCAATCTGTGCAGGTGTTCCCCAAGAAAGCGTGCTAGGACCCACTCTTTACTCAATTTATACTGCAGATATGCCTACGTCTGGTGCAGTTACAAGAGTTAGTGTGGATAACTTTCTCATAGCTACCTACGCTGATGACATTGCAGTGCTAACGAGAAACTCGGAAATTGATATTGCCACGGAGGCTTTGCAGCAATACGTATGTAGTTTTGAAAAGTGGGCTTTAGATTGGAACACAGGAATCAACGGCAGCAAATGCGCATGTGTAACATTCGCCAAAAGACGACGATCATGCCCCGGAATTTCGATGCTGGGCTCCACTCTCAAGCATGAGCCTGCACATAAATACCTGGGTGTAATTTTGGACTTTACTTTCAAAAGGCATATAACGATGGTTCAGCGAACAGTTTTTGCCAGAGCTAAGAAAATAGCATGGCTGCTTTCCTCCAAAAATGAGCTCTCTCTTTCCAACAAGGAAAGTCACACATTAGCAAAATTAGAGTGGCGTAAAACGAAATCCTCAGAAAAATGTCCAATGCTCCTTGCTACATTCGTACAAGGGACATTGAAAGAGATCTGAAAATCCCTAAAGTTGGCGACGTCATACGATCACAAGCTCAAAAATATGTCGAGCGCCTTGAGAGCTAGAAAGAGAAAACTTAAAGGGTGCCATCCAGGGGACCTTCCTATGGGATTACTATAAATAAGTTTAAACGTTTTAAAAGCACATATAAATATGTATATACACATTCCTGTAAATATTGCTTTTTTCGTATGTAGAACCCTTAGATTATAATTGGTTTTTATTTTCTTTTTTTATGTACATCTAGGTTAAGCTGCCAAGATTAGTGGTAGGGAACTAGTTTTATTACATGATAAACAACCTTTTTCACTTGCTCATTAATCACTACTCACTTGCTCAGTACTCACTTGCTCTGTGGCGTGAAGTTGCCACATTCATTTTTGTTTTTAAACGAACCGCGCATTTGGTTTGGCGGCATATTTGGTAGGGTAGCGCTACATTCTAGTGATCGCTTTTCAAGTGCTTAGATCAGTGGTCGGCACGGCCCTATGGTTCACACGTACTGTGTTGTACTGAACTACTCTCAAAAAATTCTTTGGCGTTGCCGTGCTCTTGTTGCAAAGCAACAGACACGAAGTTACTTGTGCATGAATTCGGCTCTTGCTTAGTAAGCGTGCTTGCTTTTTTACTCTCACAAAACTAAAGCGCTCCAGCATTAGTATACCTTGGCTTTGGTGCTGTGTGGCAGAATACTCAAAATCAGTTTATGTTTAGTTGGCTACAAGATTAGATCGCGCTGCTCAAATTATGTTTTTTCCCATTCCTCTTTGAACATTTTTTCCTTTTTAAAATCAATAGTTTGCGTAGCGCGATCTAAGCTTGTAGCCAACCAAACATAAACTGATGTTGTGTTTTCTGCCACACAGTACCAAAGCCACGGCATACTAATGCTGGAGCGTTTTAGTTTTGTGAGAGTAAAAAAGCAAGCATGCTCTCTAAGCAAGAGCCGAAGTCATGCACAAGCAACTTCGTGTCTGTTGCTTTGCGACTTCAGCGTCAAAATACGTCACAGCGGCAGAAAATGTTCAATACTAACGCAAAAAAAAAATGCATATGCATATTTTGCCGACCACGACCACTGGTATACAGCCAAAATGAAAATTTTTATTATGAGAGAATAATTTTGTGAGACTCTTACCTCCGATTGGGAAAGCTTCGAAAAGTTGGGAATGACATAAAATTTGATTCCTTCAAAAGCACCAGGTAGTGTTATGCCTCTTACAAGCAGTACTGTGAGTAGTACGTATGGGAACAATGCTGTAAAATAAACAACTTTTCCTGTCCACTTTACGCCTTTCCAAATACAAAAATAACAAAGTATCCAGACAAGTAACAGAGTCCCAGCAAGCTCCCACCGAATATTTCCCATTTCTTCAATGCCGGATGATATTTGTAATGCCCGACGTCTTAAGAGGGAAGAAGTCAAGTATTTTGAAATATGTTAGAATTATGTTATGTGAATATATGTAACATAACATCCTTACTCCCAAAACTCCTTGACTGGATCCGTAAGCTCGGAAGACGAAATATTTACGGCAGCTACAGAACATATTTTCTTTGATGTTCCATTAATGAATTTATCCCAGCAGTACAAGTTTTTTCTTTCATATTGATTAACACAGTTTACAGTATTCCACCAGTTATTACAAGTACGCCAAGGAACATCTACGTCGGATTATTTTTTTAACTGTTGCTTTTAAAAAATAACACAGCCCCAAAAAAAAACTTTTTTTTTATGTGGCTGTGTAATATACGGAAGAGTAACTAACCTGATCTCATTGACATAAAAAAATAAAATACGGCCCAGGCTAATATAACAATGTAATAAACATTCATCCAACAAGACATTACAGCAGCAGCATACCCAATACCTATATAAAATGTTTTTATTTTTTATAAATAACTGTTAATAACTGTATTTCTTACTATTTTATTTAATTACACTTACCTTTAAATATCGGGGCAATTTTAAACACCCCTAATCCGCCAATAGTTAACATTTGACCTAAAGCTAATTCCATAAAAAACATAGGAATACCAGCTAGAAATAGTGTGATTAGATAAGGCAGAAGAAATGCTCCGCCTCCATTTTTATAACACAAATACGGAAATCGCCAAACATTTCCTAGGCCGATTGCAAGGCCAACAACAGACAAAATAAAATCTAACTTTGAAGACCATGATCCACGCTCAGGCAATTTATTTACTTTGATCAACTGAAAATACGTAAAAAATATGTAAGAAATCATTTACATGATATTTTGAATAAACAATGGTAAAACAGTAAACAGTACAGTAAATAAAGAGTTTGAGCTGGAAAAAAACACTTAGTTGCTTAAACTTTAAGCGATTATTTATTATTACTATTATTATAATTGGACGAATTTTGTTTTAATCAGCATAGCTGAAATTTGTTTTTTTGTGCATTTTGGATCCAAAAATTTAAAAGGACCTCACAGTACGCACACCTAGCATCTTTATTGTTTCTTTGTGCAAATCGGTAGAAACTAAATTCTTCTACTATTTCATTAGTTAAAAATAAATTTCAAACAATAATTTCTTGTACCTGAGTATGAAGAAAAATTTCAAAATTTTGCACCTCACCAATCAATTCAAAAAATTTGATTTTTCATTTTTTTACGATAGAAAATTTGTACGTGTGAATGAGTCCTTTAGCACATTTCTACGATAAATAGATTTATTGATTTATTCAAAAAAGCTCAGTTGACCTTAGATTTTAAAAAGGAATTTTTGGAAAAATAGAACAATGACAAAATATATATAACTAATCTGCGTCTCTAACCCGATGGGCGAACTTTTTAACGATATGCACCCACTCAAATTATGAATTGGCCAGAGACCCCGATATACAATATGAAAGAAGAAAAAACGAAATGCAAATAAAAATTAAACAATGTCTTAGGATAAAGCCAAAAGAGAGTTGATCATTTGGGTGACTCAAAATTCAGAATTGGTCACAGATGCTCGAAGTGGTAAATAAAGATAACTTAAGATAGAAGAACTGATAGAGGATAAAGTCATTTTGAAAGAGATGAAATTATAAAGAAATTAGAGCATAAGACACGAAAAGGATCATGTAGAGCAAAATTGGATCTACAAAGATGTAAGTCTAAATGTAACTTTATTTGCAAGTTCGATGGAATCTACAAAACCAAGTAGCAGTTTATGCAAGATTAGCATGCCGTGGCACCAAGGACAGAAAACCCAAACCCATGTTGGGAGTCTGATATTAAAGAACAACTGCGGTGTTGCAATTGTTAAGTGACAATCCTCTCAAAAACTTTTGGAATTCATGAAAGCTTGGCACGGTAGTTCTCAATAGTAGACTTGAAATCTTGTTTATGGATAGGTTTGATGCATGACTCGTTCCAGATAGCAGGAAGACAAAAATATTTCGAGGAAGTGCGGAAAAGTACAGATGGTGGCTTGGAGAGGGAGCAGCACAATGCTTTAAGACACAACTAGGAATGGCATCGGAAGAAGGATGATCTAATGGACACTAGTCATTGTAAAACGTCGTCTTGAGAGATTTGTGGATAGGCAATAAAGTTTGTGTGAAACAGGTTATATGGATAGTTTAGGTCATTGATATAAGGATCGACAGAATAGGTGGTTTAAAAAAGTTCGCAAACAAGCGTGCGATTTTAAAGTGCAGAAATCAAAGCAATGCAGGAAATTACTACTAAGCGAAGCATAGAGCCTCAACAATTAACTTAAATCGAACTTTGTTGCGAGCGTTAACAGTGACGTCGGTCCAGGTGTGATTGGCCTTTCGCATTTCTTCTTCAATTGTACGCATCGTTTCCCGATGCGGTTCATAATCAGCGACGTTACAATTTTACTCGGAACCGAGAGAAGTGTTATTCCTCTATAATTGTTACAATCTGAGTCGTCTCATTTCTTGGGAGTCTTAAAAAGAATTCCTTCGTGCCACCTTCTCGGAAGTGTTTCAGTTCTCCATATCTCTTTTAAGATGGGTAACCAGATATTCGCTGTTTTTTCAGGATCACAATTTAAAAACTCAGCATGGACATTATCACTCCCGGGGCTTTGTTGTTCGTAACTGCCCTAATAACAGATAGAATTTCGTTTTTCGTCGGCAGACCAATGTTAACACCACTGCAATTTTTGTTTGCCGCCTTTCTTCGACAATCTGCCAAGTATTATCACTCATCCATTTGCGGACTCAGTGTATATTTTACGTCGTTAGATTGTAATTCTGTACCTAGAGCTTGTCTTGCATCAAGGCTGGATTTGATTGTGTTTATTTATTTATATATTTTAAAGATAAATATACAATATATACAGTTGATTAATTTAAAAAAGATAATACAAAAAGAAACTTATAAACAAAATTTTATAATATACAATATAATATAATACTACTGTGACCAAAAAATAAGGTGACATTGCATTGATAGCTTTCAGCTCTCTCTTCGACGTGGCTTGAATCTCCTGTATCGACCCAAATCGGTGTCCCCGGAGCGATCTTTTGAGTTTGTTGAATAGCCAGAAGTCGCACGGTGCCATATCAGGTGGACACAGTGATTGTGGAACGATATGGGTTGAGTTTCTGGCGAAATGGTCACGAAGAATCTATGCAGTATGAGACGTTGCATTGTGCAAAAGCCATGAGTTGTCGCGCCACAATTCCGGCCTCTTTTGGCGAATAGCTTCACGCAAACGACGCATAACGCTCAAATAATACCTACCCTACCCCTACCCACAGCTAATTGTGGTCAGTGGCAAAACGAGTTGAACCAGCAATAATGAAAAATAACAAGCGCCGAACTGAAAGAAAACGAAAAGAAGACCGACAGAAAAGCGGACCAAATGATGGAATCCTGATTGACAGGACTCCTTAACACTCCTAAGACATCTCTAACTAAACAAGCTGGATTGGCGATCATAAAATAAGAAACCTGCAATTCATAAAAATATATGTATTTTTGATAATTTTGCAAAATAAATACAAAAAACAAAAAATTTTTATTTGTCCGGAGGCAAGCTATGCCCCTACCCACAGGCAGAGTGGCCGAAGATGTTAGTTGGAGCCAAGGTGATTCAAAACAGCACTCATCTAACCGCAAGGAGAAAGTTCACTTAAGAAAATAGGCGCCAAGTCATTATAAGATGAACATAAAATTCTAATGGCTTATGTAAAGCATAATTGGTAGTGCATCTCTTAAGAGATAAGGGTACAAAATTCCTAGAGGAGCGTCTAGCAATGTTAAACATAAGTTGCCGAAGTAGGAAAGGGGAATCAATGTAACCTGTTATAAGCTTACGCAAAAAAATAGCATTAGGGGCAATCCTACGATTTCCCAATGAAGGAAGATCAATTAGGAGAATCAAATTAAGCTTCGTAGAGAAAAAAGGAGAAACTGTTTCTATACAGATTCAATACGTGCTTGATATTTTTCGTATTGGGGGCTCCAAACACAGGAACAGTACTCAAGTGCTGGGCGAACGAGAGCAGAATACGGATCGTTAAATTCTTTTGATCAGCGTTTAATGTACCCTAGAACACACCTGGCTTTATTCACATCTGTAGAAACATGGGAGTTTTAACCACATTTGGCAGATCATTTATAAAAAGTGTAAAAAACAAACGACCTTGCGGAACTCCGGAAGATACTTGAACAATTTTGGAAACAGTGGACCTAACTATAACTCTTTCGGTTCTCTCAGCAAGGTAAGAAGATACCCAATTGAGAAAGTTGGTCGGAAATCCTAAGAGCCCTAGCTTGAAAATAAGGAGCTTGTGGTTAACAGAGTCAAAGGCCTTACTAAAATCAGTATAAATGACATCTGTTTGAAGTTTATTTGAAAATCCCTTAAATGCTAAGGATGTAAACTCTAGAAGGTTTGTAGAGGTTTGCAGCCAAGTGTTGCAATAAATTGCAGTAGCAGATGAAGGAGGAATGTCCGAACATGTTATAAGACATGAAGAGTTATGCAAACTTAGGGAGCTATGCGCAGGCGGACGCCCTCTCTCCTACACTCGTGGGTCCAAAAATTAATGACATACAAAAATAAAAAATTTTAAGGAGGTGAGCTCCTCCTCAACGCAGTCGGAAATTATGGGAGTAGGAGCATCTAGTTCCGCCTCCACAATGACACTCAACAGTCATAGTGGAACGACGCCCATCAAAGCTTCCGCTAGACATACGGCCAAGCCGGTGTCAAGTGCAACAGCAACATCTAAGACAACCGGAACCAGTGACGCCGGTAGTCAGCGTACTGCGACTATCCAGCGTGATGAGGAAGGTGCTGCCAAAGAGGGTGCAGTGGGACCAGCTAAGGCGGGTCATGCGGAAAAGCGCATCGCCTGTAGACTCTTGATGCGAGTGCACACTGAACCGCCAACGGAAGAGGGTTAAAGGTTAAAGTCATAGCATGCGACGATGAAAGATCGGTGTCACTTTACAAGGACGCCATCTCAATAGTTGGAGAGGTCTACCCTGGAGCGAAACTGGTAGCGGTGGATAAGAAGGACATCCCCTCCTGGCCCAGAACTAGAGTGTGGATCCCAACAGCCCCGTCAGAGCCGGACATGACAAGTGGGTCTTTGTAAAAATAGAAAGCTATAATGACAATGCCGACATTGAGGTGGTGAAGCAGAGGGCAACGATGCAGGTGCTCCTGCTACTATCCGATTGAGCCGCTAGCGAAATGCGACGGCTTAGTGAGCTATGGTTTTGGTAAGGTAATTATCAAGACCTACAAAACTGACGCAGACGCAGTAGAGCAGCTAGCCACTGTCAGCATTCCTGCTCCTAGTGAGCCTGACGTGGACATGATCAGCGACGTAGAGAGTATTGGTTCTATTGGATCAAGTCTCGCATCGATTTTTGACATCATGGCGAACTTTTAGGTGACAAAGAGCTGTTGAGCGAATCGCAGGAGGAAGCAGGCGTTACGCTTACAGATGGTGCGCCTTCTGCAATTAAACCTCCATCACAGTAAGGCAGCTTCAGCTGCTCTCCTGAATCTTCTGGCAGAGATATCGCCAGACATCGTCCTCATTCAGGAGCCTTGGGTTAATGGAGGTCGCGGCCGCAACTGATAAGAGAGCTGGTAATGGACAGCGAAAGGAGTAATTGTGACCTTATCCTTGGTGGTGATGCAAACGCACACCATACTTTAAGGGGCAGCTCAGATACCAACGAAAGGAGTGAGTCTCTCTTTAACTACATTATTAACAAGAATCTTCTGTTATGCAATCGAGGTAGGGAACCCACCTTTGTCTGTAATCGACAAGAAGCATTAGACATAACTATGGTCTCAGACTCTCTGTTTGATAAGATAGATCACTGACAGAGCATTCATTCTCTGATCATCGCTATGTAGAATTTGGGTTCCAAGAAATATCACAGTAACGGTCAAACATAGAAACCTGAAAAGCACAAATTGGCAAGTGTATTTGCACGAATTATAGGGTAATATTCCCGAAACCCCTTTATTTTATCCTAATAATAGTTAAGCATTAGATAGCCTTGTTGAGCCATTCACGAGAGCGTGTAAGCAAGCGCTGAATAAAGCCTGCCCCTGGGAAACAAACAGAGGGAAAAAGAAACAACCTTGGTGGTCAGCAGGGCTTAATCAGTTGCGACTACAGTGCAGGAGGCAGTTCAATAAAGCGAAATCCTCACAGGAAGATAGCGATTGGACCTGCTACTATGAAAATCTAAAGATATACAAGAAAGAGCTGAGGAAAGCTAAAAGCGTCTCGGCTAAGAAAAATTATTTCGAACTCTAATCAGACTACTGGATACATTCAGAGCCCTGATATGAACTGGACAGAATCCAGTGAGGAGTCTTTACACTTACTGCTAGATACACACTTACCAGTGAGCCAACGGTCGAGGCGGAAATTATCAATAACATCAAAGAGCCAGACAAGGGCATTTTAGACCTGATTACTGAACCCAATGTAGAATGGACAGTGAAGACATTCAAACCTTATAAATCACCAGGACCTGATGTAATTTTCCTAGGGCAACTTCAGTTTTCAATATTGCAAAATGGCTTGTAACTATCTATAAAAGTGTGATTACACTGAAATACATTCCCACCTTATGGAAGGAAGTTAAAGTAGTTTTTATACCCAAAGCGGGTAAGATATCTCATGTTAGTCCCAAAGACTTCAGGCCTATCAGTTTATCGTCTTTTCTTCTGAAAACGCTCGAACGTATTATAGAGTTGAGCATCAGAAGTACTACTCCGCCATCGCAACTAGCGAGTTCCCAACATGCGTACTGTAAAGGCAAATCCACAGAAACAGCATTAAACACACTTGAAAACAAGGCATTTACCTTAGTAATTTCTAGATATTGAGGGTGCTTTCAATAATATCCAGCCTAAGGCGATTACGACTGCATTGACAGACCTGGGCATCTCTGAGTTTCTGGTGGATTTCATTGAACACATGCTGGTAAGCAGGTTCGTGAATTCAACGTTGGGAGAATCGAAGGTGCGCAGATCGGTCACACGGGGAACCCCTCAAGGAGGGGTCCTATCTCCTCTCTTATGGGTTCTAGCGATGAACAAGTTCTTGCGGATGATGTTTCCATGATCGTAAGGGGGAAATTTACTAATACCCTCTGCGAAATCATGCAACGAAACGGAACTTATTATGTTCACAAGGAAACACAAACTACCGGATGTTAGACCTCCGAATTTAAATGGTATCACTTTAACATTCAGCGAAAAAGCACGCTACCTAGGACTGATTTTAGACAGAAAGCTGCTTTGGAACTTAAATGGCGAAGATAGAGTGAGGAAAGCGGCGATAGCCATTTACTCGTGTAAAAGAGCAGTAGGAGAAAGATGGGGTCTGAAACCCCATGTTGTTCTCTGGCTTTACACAGCGATAGCGAGGCCAATCCTAACTTAAGGAGTTCTGGTATGGTGGCCGGCGTTGAACAAAAATAGTGCATTGAAATGCATGAACTCTATTCAGAGGGCGGCTAGCTTGAGTATCAGCGGCGCCCTTAGAACGACTGCCACAGCAGCACTAAACGTTATGCTGCATCTATTGCCGATAGATCTATATAGTAAACAGATAGCAGTGAAATCGGCCTTAAGGCTAAGAGAATCCTCGAATCTAGCTATTAGTTCTAGAGGACACTCGACTATTCTGAGTCAATTTCCGCAAATTCCCAGAACCACTGACTTTTCTAACTCAATGGAGTTATCCTTAGACAAACCATTCAGTGTAAGTTTCCCATCTCGTGAAGATTGGGACAATGGTATACTAGACTGTTACAGCAAGATTACCTTTTTTACGGATGGATCTAAGCTCAATGATCAGGTGGGAGGGGTGTGTATTCTGAACCGTTGGGTTTACCAGATCATTGTAGTGTTTTCTAAAGTCATAGCTATAATGGAAAGTATTCTTATCATTAAAAAGAGCGTATTAACCGAAAGGGAGATTCAGATCTGCTCTGACAGTCAGGCTGCATTAAAAGCACTACAATCAGTAAGACTCACATCCAAAATAGTGATGGAATGTTATGAGCTTTTACTAGATGTTACAAAATTCTTCACCATTAATCTGCTTTGGGTATCTGGACACCGAGATATCAGAAATAGGAAAACTTGTCCACAATGGAGCTCAAATAGAACCAAGCAACTTTTAAAACTAAGCAGACTTGGCATAAGAGCAACGATAGGGGCTCTTACTGGGCTCTCATTGGTAAGCACGCCAATAGATTTTTTTGTTTTATTCCTTGATACGATTATTAATTGTATCGCTCTTGTCCGAGCATAAGGTAAAAACAAGCACAAAATAACAATATAACTACATAACTAACAAAACGATAGTAATTTGAATATATACAAAACAAGACAAGATATGCTCATAACGACGAATCTCTTCCACTCTCCCCTGTCCTTGGTTAGGTTGCGTATTTCGCTACAGGATGCTGTTGCCCGACTTTCAGAGGTGATCGTTCGATACCAGGTCTGGCGGGGTCTTCCCCGTTGTCTACTGCCTTGTGGGTTCCACTGGAAGGCCATTTTAGCAATGTTCTCGTCTTCTCTAAGAAGCGTGTGCCCGATCCAGCTCCATTTTCGTCTCTTAATGGTCACGCTGATTTTTTCTCTGTTGGTTAGCTGTAGCAGATCTACATTACTTATCGTCAGAATATCCGGCAGATAATTCGCAGACACTTGTTCACAAAAACTTCAAGTCGCCTACAGCCTTGCTCTGCTACCAGCCAGGTTTCAGAGCCATATAGCAGCACTGGTATAACACTGGTGTTGAAAATTCGAAGCTTTGTGCGGCGCGTGAGTGCGTGAGATCTCCAGACTTTGTTTAGTTTACGGAAGGCTTATTCTAGAGGTGATATCGGTTAAGGCTTCTCCGTCTTTAGTGATTTGACTGCCGAGGTAGCAGAATTCTTCGACGTCTTCTATGATGAGTTGACACACGCTAGCGTGTGTGTTGAGAGGCATCTGTTATCAGCGTAATCCAGGTCACAGAGTTTTTGGATTATTCGGAATTGAATGCCATCTGCAGCTTCTACATTTATCTGGCGAAGAACTCTATCTAAAACAGCTATAAGGGGCCATACCCATCTATAATTTTTGCTGGAATTCCGTAGCTTTGTAACGCCAATAGATTGGGAGTGCCTTATTTTGACTACTGCAGGAGTTGTCAGGAGGTAGAAGAAGAGGAAACAGTGGAGCATCTCCTGTGTGGATGCATGGCACTATGCAGGAGCAGACTGAATACACTGGGGTCCGAAATTATTGGGAATATTACTGAATTCGCAGGAATCAGAATAAATAAGATTAATTCGTTCATTAAAACGACAGGTTGGTTCAGAGACGATATATGGGAGTAAGGACTAGCTCAAGTGGCACCACAACGGGCCTTTTACAGGACTAGGTGTGTCGGAAGACAACCACTTCTACCTACCTACCTACCAATATCTACTTTAACTAAGCTAGAACAAAGTTTTGCATCGACCGCAATAAGGACATCCCCACCACGGCGGACAGAGCGATCAAGCCTGTACACTACAATGTTGGAAGATAAAATTTCGTGGTCAGAAACTGAAGAGTCTGTTAGGGCAAGAACATGTGAGTCTAGAAGTAAAACTTTTTTGGCCCAACTTATTTTTCTACGCTGCTTTCATTTCTTTAGTTTAGCCGTCTTAACATTTCTTTGGAGTCCAAACGGTGTCTTAACAATCAATTATTATAATAATTATGAAAGTGAAAGAACTCTCGTTCCAGAGACATCAGATATATAATGTCAATTTTTTTAAAATGTATAGCAAAAAGAAAAAACAAGTCAAATTACCATTTCTATGCATATTTTATTCTTTCTGATGTATCATTTTTACAGTTTTATATTTAAGGTTTATATTCGTAAGAGATAAATTGTCTAAACTACGGATAGTACAGTAAAAATAGACTTAAGAAGGGGTTGACCAGGAAAAAATTGCACACTGGAATTTCTCTTACTTACTGTTTTAATGACCATCCAATGTAAATAATATATTTATTTTATTAGCTTCAATAGTCATACAAATATTCATACAAAAATATCTTTAAATATCACTTAAACTTTTATTTATCACCTTCGCTCTGCCAACGCATAAGTAGTGCGAATATAACAAAATCAATAGTAATTCCTCTGCGCTGAGCGCGTAAGAAAGTAGCATCTCTCAACAAGAGTCGAAGTTATGCACCATCAAATTCGTGTCTGTTGCTTTAGAACTTTTTTTTTTCGAAATAAGATAAACCTAATAACACTAACAACTAATCAAACATAACTCATAAAACAAACCAATAACCAACATACAGTGAACTCGCAGTTAAAACTGCTAAGCAAGTGCATTTATTCAAACTAAAAAAGATAAACCGTAATCCACCAACAACAACCATGAGAGACCCACCAGATAGAGGCAAAAACAGTAATTCGCTTTGCTTCACTACTGACAACAACAAAAAGCTAAACAACAACGTCGTTGGTCCAAAATACCTTGTCATGACGCGTACGTACAACAAAGAAACACTTGAGAACATTAACCCCTGGCTGTTAAAAAAAGTTATAGACAATGTGTGCGGCGGAGAAGTGTAAAAGTGTGAGTCTCTACCTAACGGAACCAAACTTATAAAAACAAAAACACTAGTTCAGGCAGAAAAGCTGATTAAACTAACTTCACTCAATAACAACACGCAAATTACTGTAACAGAACACAACTCACTCAATATCACAAAAGGTGTCATACACTCTAATGCCCTACGATCGATCCCAGAACCCGTCATCAAAGAGGAACTTGAAAGCCAATATGTTGTTGACTGCCGAAAAATAATGTGGAAAAACCATGACAACCTAGTAGAATCCGGGCTAATCATACTCACATTCAACACACTAACACTTCCAACATTAATCAAAACTGGCTACGAACTGACGCAAGTGCGACCATTTATACCCAATCCAAGGCGCTGCCGCAATTGCGGCCGTTTGGGCCGTTTGGGCCATTTGGCGCAACACTGCAAAAGCTCTAAATTGTGCCTAAGCTGCGGATCCTCAGTACACAACAACGAAGACCCAGCAAATCCATGCCCTTTCCCCAGCAGTTGCATCAGCTGCAAAGATTCCAAAATAACAGCCTTTAACCACAATTTTTCGGACCGAAAATGCCCTACTTACATAAAACATAAACAAATTCTAGCGATCAAAACAATAGAGAAAACAGGCTTTAAATTAGCATGCTCCATATATGATCAACGCCACCAACTCAACAACACATACTCTTCAGTCACTAAAAGCAACGTTTCAGCCGCTACAACCATCCAACCTACTCCATGCACTACCCGAAAAATAACTAACTATGACGACATCACTGCACAAACAACATCTTCACTAACAACCAAACGCAATCTCCCCACACCTAGCAACTTTTGCAACAGCACTAATTCATATAGCAATAAACGACCCGCCAATTTCAATGACACGGCTGCACCAACTTCTTTATCCTCAACGAACGCAAATGCCTCTAATGATTTTTCTAAACAAACAACTACTGCGGACGCAACATCAGCTATAGCTGATCAAAAAATTAAAATATTCCCCAAAAAAACACAACCTCCAATCTAAAATCAAATCTTAAAGCTAAGACAAGCAGTAAACCTAAATCGACACTAAAAAAACTAGTTAACTCTCCAGATTCTCCAGACGGAATAGAACTTTAACACATAAATAACTCTCAATATAAACGACGAGAGCCGTCAGATTCTTAAGATGTGTGCAGAGCGTAACACAGTTATTGTAGTATCCGGCAATATAAAGACGTTACAGGCTCCACCCGCCTGCATCCGTGATCTATCGAAGTACACTCAAAACAAAAAATCATAATATTCTCTATTTACATAGCCCCATACAAATTTTCATCCAACGACCTCTTACACTGTTTTACCTGAATGGTTGGCATCAGCTATGGGGATCTACCACCAATAACTCTAGAGGCAAGCACATAGCAGATTTTATAAACAACTCGCCATTTCTGATTCTCAACAATGGTTCTCCCACTCACTTCAGTACACACAATTCATTCACACACATAGACATATCTGTAGCTACCCCAACAATAGCAACATGGCATATCGACAAAGATCTCCACGGAAGTGACCACTTCCCAATCCCAATCTCTCTTTTTACAGCCTCAACGCCACCACCTTTCATACCCAAATTCAAATTAGAGCAAGCTAACTGGACTAATTTTAGTGATTCTACCAAACAACTTAACATAAATAGCCCAATCAACACTAACATCAACAAAGAATGTGCCAACATTAAAACTTATCCGAACTAGTGCTAACATATCCATTCCACAAACCTCAATACACCACAACAATAGGCCTAAGATATGGTGGTGGAACTCAAACCTCAAAAATCTCAAAAAAATTGAGAATTCTCACTGGAACGCAGTTAAACATAACCTTTCCACACCCAACATACTCAACTATAGAAGTTCCAACGCCATTTTTAAAAAAGAAATAAAAGCAGCCAAACAAAAAGCCATGAAAGATTTCACAACAGAAATCAACCCAAACTCTTCCTCCAAAAAAATATGGGCCAACATCAAAATCTTCACTGAAAAAAATCTTCCATACACTGCCTCTACGACCCAATATCTTAACACTCCATAACCGATAAGCAATATATCGCCGAATCTTTTTGCAAATACTTTTCTAATCAATCCAATAAGTCAAATTTTTCCGCAACGTTAAACCAACATAAATCAAACACCTCACCAACAATTTCCTACAGACACTCGCTTGCTGCTGAAAATATTGAAGTACCATTTACGGTAATTGAACTCCAAATAGCCCTATCCAAATTATCTGGAATTACGCCTGGTATTAACCGCATGTCATATCCAATGCTGAAAAATGTCCACAAGTCACTCCTCCTTAGAATAGTCGACTTCTATAATAGCATATTCTCGTCTCATATTCCACATCAGCTAAAACTAAGCAACATAATCCCACTAATTAAACCAAACTGCAATAAAACACTCATCTCATCATATCGCCCTATTTCCTTAAAATCTTGTCTATCTAAACTCCTAGATAAAATAGTCGCCAACAGACTTTGGTGGTTTGCGACTCTTAACAAATCAATCGATAGTCGGCAGTCAGGTTTTAGAAAAGGCAAATCCGTATCAGATTCCCTAGTCACGCTAGACTATCTGATTACCTCGGCCCTCTCAACCAAAAACCATGCCTCACTTTTATCATTAGACTTTTCCAAAGCCTTTGAGAGAGTTGGCATCCACTCCATCATAGACCAATTGAAATAATGGAAAATTGGCCTGAAAATAATAAATTATGTACACAACTTTTTATCCAATAGAACCATTTCCGTGTCAGTACACCAACACCGATCCCAAATCCGCCCCTTATCTAATGGCATACCACAAGGATCTCCCTTATCAGTTATCCTTTTCCTCATAGCCTATAATAAATTAAATAATATCATTGCCTCACACAAACAATTCACCTTCTGCGCCTATACAGATGACTACAAAATTTTTAGGAAAATTGGTAAATCCCGCACTATTAACGTCGATCCGCTTCGTAACGATATTTTAACTTGGGCAAATTACTCAGGAGCCCGACTATCCATAGAAAAATGTAAACACATTTATATATGCAAAAAAAACCCGTTGCCAATTCCAACTCACTTCCACTATCTCCCCACTCGAAAGAGCTAACTCATTAAAGATTCTAGGCATTGTTTTTAATAATAGATACAATTGGAACAATCATGTAGATTACCTTTGCAAATCCCTCACACAAAAACTCAATATCATTAAATGCCTTTCCCATCACAAATATAACAGCAACCACAGCACTCTTTTCAACATAATAAACGCAACCATCATGACCAAAATCGACTACGGCCTGTTTCTTTATGGACCCAATAGAAACTAGATTTCAAATTTCCATAGCCAAGCTAAATAAATCAATCCTCAACTCATCAGATTCCCCACTCTTCAAACCATTATCAACAATCGCCAATTCTAAAAGATCTCCAAAGCAATCATCCTCCTTACACCTGGCACTATTTACATCACATTCACTACTACTACCCACCACGCCCATCGAATTTCAAAAAGACAACCACCCTACTTGGACCGTCAACCCCCTCCTAATAAACACCTCTTTAAGCAATCGGTCAAAAGCAATCGGTCAAAAGAACACACCTCCAACTCAACTTATAAAACAGAATTCTTAGCTTTTCAAAACTCTATTCCCTCTTGCCAATTTCTATTCACTGACGGCTCCAAATCTCATTCATTAAGCATTACAACATCTAGATCAGTTATTTATCAGGTCATTCTTCTCCACTACACTTCAATATTTTCAGCAGAAATCATAGCCATCCATCAAGCAATTTCCCTTATTGAAAACACACACACAAATTACTGTATTTGCTCCGACTCTCTCTCAGCTCTTAATGCCATCAAGAACCCCTCTAATGTATCACACTACCCCACAATCATCCGCCAGAAACTCATCCAACACTCTCCCAGAATAATGCTTGCTTGGATACCTGGTCACTCAAATATTGAAGGTAATGACCTAGCAGACTCCGCAGCTAAAAATGCCCACAACTTACACCTTATAACACACCCCAACAACAATTGCTCAGACCAGGGGTGTCCAGGGCCATTGATCATCTGGCTCTTTTTGTTTTTGTAATGGCTCTTAGGCATAGGCAGCAATGCGCGTGTACATGCACGGCCCAAACTGTATATCACTCAATGCCAATGCAAATTACAAAAACAATTTCGCGAGTTCTCTCCCTTACTGTCGTTGCTCTCTGAGCTCATGAGCACAGAAACAACCCTTGTGTATATTTGTTGTTGGCCCACTGATTTTCACTGTAATTTTGTTGTTGTTTTTCGTTTGTGCTCTCTGAACTCTTGCACTTAAAAAAAAAGGGTGTAGGATTGATCGCGGACACGAAATGTTTGTACACCATGTGTTAAATGTGAGTATTAAGGCATAGCTTGCAAAGAAAAAAGAGTTACAACGAAAAACAAAACATTTATATGAGTATATACTATTTTTGTCAGTGTACATAATAACATGAAAAAACGGTTTTCTTTAGATGTGTTAGTGCTTTTCTTTCATATGTATTGGTGTTTGCTCTTCCATAAGCAGCCTTTGGACACCCCTGGCTCAGACATTAACAAATACATTAAACAACACTACACCAAAATTTCTAATACAAAAATTTACAATCAAACCAACAATCACTACAGACTAACAAACACCCTTCAAAACAGCCTACTTGATCTACCAAGTACCTGGGATTCTTCACCCGGCTCACTCACCCGAACAGACATCTCAAAACTCCGCCGCCTCTGATTCGGACACTGCCATCTCACACATAGTCACATTTTTAATAAAACGCCAGCCCCACTTTGCAACTTCTGCAATTCAAACACAACTCTATCCCTGCACCACATCCTTACAGACTGTTCTCACTTCCTCAACACCAAAACAAAATACTTTCCTAATTCAAATCTGCTCAACGCTATTTCTATACCTTCACTTACAAACATCCCCAACATTATTAAGTTTTTAAAAGAAAGCAAATTATATAACATGATTTAAACATACATTAATTATAAAAATTGTACTATATACAACATCAATTATAACCAAATAAGGCTAGCATAAGGCTCATCACGCTAAAGCTAATTATAGCTCGTACTGTAATTTTAATTAAATAGGAGCTGTTTATAAATAAATAAATAAATAAAAATAGTTTTTTGAAATGCTAGAGAGGGAATGCTGAGGTTTGGATCACATAATCTATCAAAATCACCTATAGGGACGGAAATTTTGAACGACGAAATTTCACGAGGCTGTGAGAATTTAAATTTCTCAATGGATATGTTAGGATTGTTGCAATATCCATATAAGACCTTCACAAGAAGTGTCCGTAGCCAGACGAGTAACAAAAATATGTTTACTCGGCGCTACTACTTTAAGACTATTTCTTGGCGGAGGCAAATCAAGAGAATAATTTGAAGATTGCGGTGGCGTAGAGGGCTTCGACTTTAAAGAATGAAGACAAGGGGCCAGAGACGAAAACGAAGCAAGCAACGGTGATCCTGGAATTGGAGTTAAAGGAGAAGCAGAGAGAAGCGGAAGACGCAATTGAGGGGCAGGGGGAGGCGTCGGACAAAACGCTTAGGAGGCGTGGCAAAATTATAGTCACTAAGCAGCTTAAGATTATTATCAAACTCAGACGACATATTATTAGCCAGCTTTTTAAGCTTGAGAAACTCGTTTCGAACGTTATTGTACATTCGAGAGAAGTTCCTTTGCATTTTATTTTGACGTTATAGCGTGAAATTAACACCTCCAAATCCTCTGTGCTGGCTGCCGTAGCAGGGGGATTGACCAATAATTGTTGGGTACCCCTTGGAGACATGTTTTTTTTACTGTTTTGTTCCATGATATTCTGACATCTCTTATGAAAATCAATGAGAACTTCTAAAAGCCAACCCAGGATCCACTTTTCTTAACTTTTTTGAAAGAAGCTGATTGGAGATTTTCCAAGGAGGTCAGACTAGGAGAAAACCAGGACAGTTTAAAAGAAAGAGTCGGGACAGAGTAGGGAATAAAAAGACCAAAAGCGTCGTATAATATCCGATAGAAATTATTAATGGATAGCTAAAAGTTCTCAGTAAACAACTAGGCGAACCAGTTACCATCAGCCAAAAATTGATTTAGACCGGCAAAATTTGCCTTACACAAACATTGATAGTGGGGATCACGAACATGGGATTGACCAAAGTAGCGAACACTAAATGTTAGTATCATTTGCAAGGTCTCCTCAGGCAATTAGAGCGGACAGACCCTTGGCATTTCGACGTCAGAATAATCATTGACGAAATCAAGCAGGAGTTATCTAAAACTACGAGTTTATCGCTTACACCAAAAACATCCGCCACTGCACTATGGTTTTTTTGCCACTTTTTTGGCATAAACCCCAAAATATTGAGATATTCGCACCAAATTTGGTACTTATGCATATTTTGAGCCCCCAAGACGGTCTACCAAGTTTCGCCCGGTTTGGCCCCATTTTTCTTATAGCTGCCATATAGCCGATCTGTCCGATTTGCACCAACTTTATTGTTTTTTAAGCTATTGGGTTGAAAATCGATTTGCACACATATTTTGAGCTACTTAGAAGACTTGCGAAATTTAGTTTTGTTTGGAGCACTCTATCATAAAGGTGTCATAAAATCGATCTAGCTGACTTGGACCTTTTATTTTTTTTCTCCTATTGCGCTTGAAATGTTAGTTATTTGACAAAGGCTTTTTAATTTATGCGAAATCAATTCAAAAGGTTGTCCTTCTATGTATTTTATGTTGATTTCGCACATTATGTGCCGTATGACTGCGTCTGTTGAATGATTTTGCTGCTCCAAATGTCCAACAGCGTTGCATTACAGAGTGCGAATTTTGCTAAAAGAAACCCATATATCTTCTATTGTGGCAAAATGTGGCAAAAGAGGTTAGTTTGTCAGTGTTCTACACACTTTGGTTAATAAATAGGCATTTAAACCTCCGTGCCGCGCTGTGCCATGCAAAAGTTATAATCCACGAAGCAAAGTTACTTTTGGTAGGACATATCTAAAATAACACATAAACAATACGCAGGACAATAGGACAAAACACAAAAAAAATGGTTAGAGTGTTATTTAGTCTTTAATATTAAATACCTGGGCTAGCGTCCTCCATCATCCCGCCAAAAATGCAAGCCAAAACGACGTACATTCAGCTGACTTTGCTCGCTCCCCAAAGTAACAGGGTTGCCCCAATATTTGAAATCGATTTTTTTATCATCTAATTGAAGTATTAAAATATTAAAATACCAAAAAAGTTTTGAATTTGGAAAAAAATAATTTTGAGGTTTATGCCAAAAAAGTGGCAAAAAAAACCATAGTGCACTGTACGAATGGCAGCAAGATGGTTCAGATGGTTCAAGTCAGAGCAGGGTGAAATATAGGAACATGTCAAAAAGTGTATCCTCCCCACTTCATTATAGTATATAGGTTAGATAGGAGCTTACGAAAATTTCCAAATCGGACATAAGAGGAATTATGCCAGGTTTCGGAGAAGGTAATAATATCAGCGTCAAAATCTATTCTATTAGTAAAAATCCTAATGAGTTTAGAAAGTAGACAACGAACATTCTGATAGTGAATGGTAGGGAAAGTATTTAGCTTTTTGGAAGAGAGTTAACTGCAGAAATGGAGGGTGCAACATTGGATGCTAAAATAGGCCAAAGAGAAGGATTAGGTGTGGAAGAAAATATAGGATCAGGAACGCTTATTTCAAAAGAAGAAATATCAGGATTATACTTTAAATTAAATTGAAATACTTTAATATCGTTTGGAGAAGATATCTTAAGAACTAATTAATAGCGTATTCAGAAGCGGACGGCATTAGTCTGAAGACGAACACTGATTTGTGACGTTTCACGCCATTAAGCGGTTGTGAAGGCTCCACAGTAGTGAAGTTCTCGTAACAGAGCATCCATAAGAACTGCAATAGAAAACGCAACAAAGCCAGCCGTGCGGTTACTTTTCTGGGCATTTACAGGTAGGTAGCAAGAATCGACGGCAGCGACACCAGTCCTCGCCGAATCCAACCCTGCTAACTTGGAAGAAGCGGTTAGAGCTGTAAATTAGCAAACATACTTGCAAGAGATGAAAGCATAAGCACTGATCGAAAATCCTTGTAAATATCATTGAATCGAAGTTTCTGGTGCATGAAAGCCTTAATTTCGATTTCCGCAGTGCGACAAGTGTTGCAGGACCCGGTAAGACCCGCACATCCAGCATGCAACGTAGGTTACCGATTGGATAGCAGGCGGACTGACGGTATATAAGAGACCCACAGCTTATAAAACACAGCAGTTTTGTAGCAGCAACAAATATGCATGGTCCAGCAAACGCAAAAGAAATGCACGCAACATCAAAAAATCGTTGGTAAGCGCAGCACGAAGCAGAAGACACAAGGCGATGCACGAAATAAGCGAAAGAGAAGCAACAACAAACAAACTAAGCAAAGAGGCTTGGCTGTGCTTGCATTAGCGGCAGCAACAAATTGCTCTGATTTGAATTAAAGAAATACGTTTTTGCAAATAAATTAAACACTGTTGCAGTTTAATGAGTGATGATTTATTTCTCTGTTCTTTAGGCCCAGTCCCGTTACTTGCCCGCGTGTTTTGTATTGCTGGAATATTCTTTAGTTTTGGTTCTGACTCTTGTTAGTGACAACTGCTAGTAACGTCGTGACAAAAATTGCAACAATTTACAATTAAATAGCAAACAAATTAAAAAGTGCACATGCTTAAAAGTGTATAAGCAGAGATATAAAGTAAAATAAAGAAAAAAAGTTTAAAAAAATGCGGAAAGCCAGGCCGGCCACAATACAGTTGATTGCAGGGCAAATGTCAAAAGAATAGTAAAGAGAAAAAATACTCCCTTGAGTGTGTGCTCGTAGAAGAAGCCAAATTGATCAACTCAGAACATAAGCGATGGTGTCTAGATTCTGGAGCAACATCACAACATCCCAGAAAGAGATATTTAGCAGGGTATATGGGGCTAATTGTTGAAGTCTAAATCCTGCAAATAGTGAATGTACAAAAACAGAAAGAAGGATGTTGTGGTTAACGAACACACTATCTGGTATAAATTGTAGAGAAAACCTATTGTCGTTCGAAAAAATGTGCGATCGAGCGTTTAAAAACTTTGAAAAAACTTCACTGCTTTGTTTTTGCTTCTGCTTTAAGCAGTTGCAGTCAAAGCAAATGTCAAAAATAGCAGTCGCGGTGCTTAAATTGCAAAAAGCAGAAGCAGCAGTTCATTTTTCAAATTTGACAATTGTCGAAGCAAAGCGAACAATGCACAAAATTTACAACTTTTGCTGCTTCGGCTGAAGCAATTCAAACACTGATGCGATCATAGTTTTGTGGTACTGTTCAAGCAAGATATGGCCGTCGTTAAGAGAAAATCAAATGGCCAAATTGTTTTTACTACGGTTCGCAAACAAAATTTGTACCACATAGAGGAAGTAATTGAAAGTAGTAAGTCATTTATCAGTAAGCAAAACAGTATTATAGAAAAGTATTTAAAAGCCGTCAAGTTCGAGGAATTCAAAAGCTACGTTGACCGCAAAAAAGGAAAACAATTGAAAATGCTAAGATGATTATTTAGAGGTTAATCTCGCGAATCTCGCAGAATTGGTGCTTTTGAGGCTAACCTAAAGTTAGTACTCTTAAGTATCAATCTATAGTTAGAGTTTTAGTTTTAAGAAGTAGTTTAAGAAAATGATCAGCTTTAGGTTTTTTCCAATTTTCCTAACAAATTAATATTGTTATTGTACTCTTAATATAATATTTTAAAGATTAACCATTCAGTTGAAAAGCTAAGTCAGCTAAACTCTGTATATGTTTCTTTTTATCTGTTAACACTTAATATTAATGCCATGGAATAAAATTAAAATTAAAAAAATACGTGTGGCACTCGGGGACTGCCGCGGTAAAGCTATTGCATAGCATTTTTATCAACTTATTCAATTATAATATTTATGCAATATTTTTTTTTCTTTGATATTAATTCAAGTTACACTTTTTGAGCGTGGTGACCGATAAGAAATCAAATTTTTGTCTTTTATTGAATAAATGACAAGTTAATATTGCTTAAAATATTTTTATTATCTTACAATAAGTACATGTAGGTTATTCAGGAATTTTTATGATTGAAACTATAGGTTTATGGTAACTGAAATAAGAGACATAAGTTTGAGACTTCATATCCTCTAAATATCTGGAAAATACCGCGTCAATGGTGGTCCCATATTTTGTTGTGGATTCTTGTGGATTATTATTCATTTTCAAATTCAATTTTTGCGAAAGAAAAGTTGTCAACCGCTCTGATTTTTTATCAGCGAAGTTGATGTTGAAATCGCCAGCCAAGATAAGTGGAAATTTATTACCATTTGTACCAAGTATTTTCGACCCTTCTTCAGTGTGCTCCAGTAAAGTGCGAAGAATAAAATGCTCTACCTCGTCTAATTTTGGATTTGGAGAAATGTAAACTGCTACCATGACTATGTGTAGGCCATTTCTAAGTTTGCATAAGCACGCACAAATATCTCCAACAAATGAGCGCCTAACATTAACATCGCTAACGTGTGCAATATTTATTTCAATGTTCGGAGTCATAATATTAGTAACATTATTATTATTTTGGTAAATAGCTACCCCACATTTTGGAACAGTATCTCGTTTGAATTGAACAATACAATTGAAATTAGGCATTTCAATCGGATTATCACGCGTCATGCAAGTTTCGGTAAGAAGTAACACATTTGTTTGTCTCGTAACTGAATCTTGTAAATCGTATTTGTGACTATTTAGACTTTGGCAATTGAAAGTCATTATTGAAATGCCATTTCTATTACTAATGAAATCTAAGACACTTTGAGCTATCGTCTGAACATTATTTAAAGACAGTCTTTTGAATTTTTGCAACAAAGATGCAGTCGATGCAGCTTGCCTTCGATTATGGTAAAACTTGAATGTATAATTTTCGTTTTTTGTCGTGATATACAATTTTTCAATATTAGTCACCCGAGAGAGCGCAACATAAACGAGTTCCTGAGAATGTGCTTTACTATATTCATATACTATTTCGTCAAAAGTTCCACCTTGCGACTTATGTATAGTTAGAGCAAGAGCTGAAGTTAATGGAAAATGTTTGCGTTTGGCTACACATTAATTCGAGTCTAAGATCTTTAAAATCGGGTAAGAATTGTAGATGTTATGGAAGGAGTATTATGTGAACAATTTAAAATACGAATAGTCAAGGAGCGCGATGAAATTTGGGTTTGTTGATCCTCAAACTAGTGATGAGCGATACTGTGAATTTTCAGTCACAGCGACAGCTGTGACTGTGACAAAAAAATATCAGTGACAAAAGGTCGTGACAGTGACACCGAGTGCATAATAAAATTTTTAGGAAAGAATATCGCGGATTTTTATTATGCTTTTAAAAACAAAAAAATTATAAAATTTATAGTTTATAAAAAATTAATATCTTACAGCTTTGGGTAATTCACACGTTGGATGCGTCCTCTGAATATACTTTGATAAATTGATTATTGAAGATCCTATTAACTGTTACAAAATACGCGCCAAGTATTTCAGTACCAATTGCATCTTGCAATATTTGCAAGGCAAAATTATCATCTAAAACACTCAATAATTTCCAAATTTCACGTTTCTTTCTATCCATGTTATTATTTATTTATTATTAGTATTTTTTTATTACTATTATTTACTCACAAAAATTTTAAAGGCACTTGTCTCTTCAACTACTAGACACTTACTTTGCATGTGACCCTTCTTCATATTGCAACAAATACTCCAAAACTATTGTATTCATTAATACTAGCCACCTATTTTGTAACCGTTCATAAAATAATATACAAAATGGAAAATACGCGCTATGTATTTACCTGCAGTATTTACTATTGCAATAATTTGTTACTATTGGTACGGAAATACTTGGCGCGTATTTTGGAACAGTTCATAGGATCTTGTACTTACGAATATTTTGTCGCGGTTCATACGAACTTATATATCCACGAGTATTTTGTCAACTTGGTATGAAAATACTTGGCGCGTATTTTGTATCAGTTCATATACCCACGAGTATTTTGTCACCGTGGGTTGTGACTGTGACAAAATACTCGCGCAATGACAAAATACTCTCGTATCAATGACAAGTATTTTGTCGCCGTGACAAGTATTTTGTCGCCGTGACAAAATACTTGTCACTGATACGACTCGTTACATTTTGTCGCCGTGACAAAATACTTGTCACTGATACGACTCGTTACATTAAAATACTTGTGACAAATCACAGGTACGTAAATATTGCTCATCACTACCTCAAACCCACATTAAACTAAACAAAAAGCAGTAACAGCACAACGACCACAAATAAGAGCAGCGCCACATGCTTACAACCTTGTCCGTTAAAGCCTCTACTTGAACACCCGCGCGCAATCACGTATGCACTCACACTCACACAACGCTACAGCGTTAACATTAAAAGCAACAACAAAAACAACTACAGCCAATACCTATAAAACAACAAAAATAACAAAAACAAGAGCAAGCTAATCAAATAAAATTGTCAGCGAGTACGAAAACTCACACAGAAAAGCGTGAAACCAAAGACAACGTCAACGCTAACGTCAACAGCGACGTCGACAGCATTGCCAACATTGTGCGCCGTTCTCTTTAGCTTGCCCACTGCGCTGCAAATATGCGTACAGCGCTACGTGCTCGTGTGCGTGTGTGTTTGAGGGGTGTTAGGTTTTTTCGTTACGGAATTTCTTGATTCGGTCGCCGCACTCAAAGCCCAAGAAAGAAGCTATGCAATAGCTTAAAAAAAAAAAAAGATGGCGTACGTTAAAGTCGGGCGCGGACGACTTTGGAATACCCTGTACCACTGCTTGCAATAAAATCCGGTAAATTGCTTAAGAACACCAAAAGACATTTGATTGAATTAGATTATGATACCTTCATAAACAACCAAAAACAGACGAATTTTTAATCAAAAACTTTTTTTCGACCGATCGGCCCTATGGGAGCTATATGATATAGTCAACCGATTTTGATAAAATTTGGTACGAATTTTGTACAAAAAACAATTTTTCGACCGATCGATCCTATGGGACCTATATGATATAGTCAACCGATTTTGATAAAATTTGGTGCAGTGCTGGGGGTTTTTTAAAAAACTTCCGATTGCCTAATTTGGTTATGATATCTTCATAAGCAAACGAATTATCCATCTAAAACTTTTGCTTTTTTTCGAGGTCCTCTGAAACACCCCTATGGAAGCTATATAATGAAGTCCCGATATCAAAAAAATAAAATAAACTTGTCTCCTATGGATTAATAAGGGATCTTATCTGAAAGTTTGGTTGCTCTGGCTCTTACCATCTCTGAGATCTAGGCGTTCATACGGACAGACGGACAGACGGTCATGGGTATATCGACTTCTCTAGTCACTCTGATCATACTTTAGGTAACTTTGGGGGGTCTCCGACTTCTCCTTCTGTACGTTACATACATTTTCGGCTTGCACAAACACAATATACCCTTTGTACCATACGGTACAGGGTATAATTATTTAGAGGCGGCAGGAAATAAACACGAATAATCAGTAGAATACTCCCAACAGCAGAATTAAGTAGCCATGCAGGATGATACCAGCAGCGTTTTCTCCGAGTTACTGGCCACGGCTAACTACATAAGAAACCCATTCCAATTTTGGAATAAACATGTCCAAATCACTAGGCACTTGCGGACGTTTGGCCAAGTTGCATATTATCTCGACAAGCGGTCAAAAAGTATGTTTAGTCTAATCGAACTAATTTTATTGTTTAATGTAGCGACACCAAAACTTATAAGCTGTGTGACTCGAACTGTACTAAAGTGCCGTGTTTTTGTGTTCGCAATTGTACTTGGCAAAGAACACCAATTGGAAGAGTTTGCAGAACAACAACATACCATACGAGCTGGTTACGTCCCTAAAGATCCTGA
This sequence comes from Chymomyza fuscimana, assembly GCA_949987675.1. Taxonomy (NCBI): domain Eukaryota; kingdom Metazoa; phylum Arthropoda; class Insecta; order Diptera; family Drosophilidae; genus Chymomyza; species Chymomyza fuscimana. The sequence goes on from OX465092.1 coordinate 5,721,334, forward strand.
AGGAGAGTATCAAGAAAATAATCACCATGACAAAACGTTGTCCGAAAAATCCGCTTCTCTGATAATCGCAGCACGTGTAGCTGCCAGCCAGGTAGACCGAAGGTAGTTTACAACTAAGTAACTGTGGCGCCATTTGAGGCGCAAAGCTCTGAAACTGAAAGCGAGCTTGAAGAGTATTATAAGGCAGTATCACTTATAGAAGATAATGACGAAATTACGGTAGACGCAGCGCTCAAAGGTCCAAATGGGCCTGAATGGAAAATGGCACTTAAAAATAAGGGAAATCCTCAAGCGGCAGAAAAACCAAAAGGGTGTACAAACGAAATGAGTTCTCTCACGCCTTGTCGCAAAAGGTTGCTCACAAAGAGAGGGTATTGGCATTCCTGCCGGTATCAAGAATTGTATCGATACGAGTTCTAATTTGACCTTAATAATCTCTTAAAACAATTCAACATGGAGGACTGCAAATAAGTGAGAAACTGTCTACAGACATGTGTCCAAAGTCCGAAAAGAAAAATGAAGAAGCCTCCAAAATACCGTATCAAAGATTGGCCTTGATGTGGTTAGCAGTGTGCACGTGCCCCGACATTGCACACGCCGTGAGTGTTCTGAGCCAGTACAATGCTAATCATGAAAAGCAGCATTGTACTAAGAGTACTAAGATACCTCAAAACTATGTTTTGGCGTTTAATAAAAGTGGAAAGGATCTGGTTTGCTAAGCCGATGCTGACTTTTGCACTGTCAAGCACAGAAGCGGAATATACGGCTACGTCCAAGTGCGCAAAATAAGCCATACATCGTAGTATATTTGCTAATGAGAAAAACTTAATCCTTGTTTTTAGTATTAACGAATGTATATAAAAGATTTTTATTTGTATTTTTTTTTTTAAGTTGCTGGACATTTTTGCAACATCTTACGATGTTAATAACCTTTCACCCTAAAAATTTTCCTTTTTACCTGATTTTACATAGCACCTGTAAAATTTAAAGACGATGCTAAAGTTTTTGATGGACCCGAAAATTGGTAAAAGGTCACATTTTTCACTTTTTCCGTTTTTGACTGTATTGTTTTACATAAATTTAAAAAACTTATTTCTGATCAAACACATTATGGTTCAAAAAGCTTATTTTCTATATAAGCATCTTTTAAAAAAATATAGAGCCGACCTACATAAATCATGGTAAGCTCCAAAACTGATTAAAGTTGCAAAAACGGGAATTTTTGTTTAGGATGCCTCAGTCAATGCAAATTTTGTATGTGACTGATATTTTTTTACGATATGTATCCATGATTCGATTCTCTCCCCTTAACTTGGAGTATAAAGTCCTTCTATGCATCTCCGTGCTGGAACCTATTTGGACCTGAGGCTCCGACTTATGGGGCAACGGGCAACGCAAGCATCCAAACCCGCTTGCAAGATCTCTAGCCCGAGTTTACAGTCGGCAACGCAACGACGATTCATTATTCAATAGATAATTTTCCTTAAAAGTTTTTTAGCTAAAATTTCTTAATTTACTGTACTATAATAAGTAAGTTAAAATACAAAACACTAAGCATGCAACTTACCTGCTTGTTTTTAGCAGCCAATGTTGTTGCAACTGATACTTGTGTAGTGGTGCCTCCTAATTCTTTTATACAATGCAATTTTCCCATTTCAATGGTGTCATGGTTTTGGCTCTCAACCGTCTTACCAACGGTGCCACAGTCACTTGACATATCCTTAAATATTGCGATTGCTTTTTCAACTGCTTATCTATTTTTTTACTTTTATAATGTAACTCCTGCAAGAAAAACTAAAAAAGAAAAGTTTATTTAAGGTACAACAATTCTATCTCCTGTTTCGGTTCCCACATTCGTTTTACGAAATTCTAAAAATCGCAGTAAAAAGATACAATAACCACATCGAACGCCTTCGTGGAGAACGTTGCACTTTTACTGAAGATACAGAAAAGATACACTCCAGGAAAAATAATAGGTGTGAACTTTTTTTCAATCATATATTTTTTTTAGCATTCTTTAAGGACCAATTTATTTTTAACATAAACAAACATAATCGTTTCACAAATAAATCGTAAAATTTGGTTTGTTTACAAAACATAACAATCTTGGAAAGGCAATAATAATAGATGTGACCCAAAAACTTTTTACCTAAAGGCCTATACGCAGTTCGAAATATTTCGCACGGAATGACAAAACTTCATATATATATGAATATACATATATACTATAGGTATAGGCCTATACGCATTGAAATTTTGTTACTTTTGCTTACTTTTCAAATTGAATTAGCTTAAACTAATTTAAAACCCTGAAAATTTTACTTCATTTATATTATTGATGTTGTTCTTGATTTCTTCGCGGCATGGACGGTATTAACTTTCTACTGAAAGGTCTAGCTGGATAAGGTACAGGAAACTGCACCCCACGACTTTTGGAAAGTAATGATGCAGTTCGATTCATATTCCCATATTTTGAATGGTTAATTTGGTTTAATTTTTTACATTTCTATTGAAATTGCATCATTTAATGCAAATAATTAAAAAATCGTTTGTTTAAGCAAAGTTGATATATTTATATTTACCTACAAAATAAATTAAGTTTTTTCAACATATAAACGGGAAGTAGGTACATATGTATTCTATTAAATACTATAAAAATATATTATAGTTTTATACATCTTTTGTCATGAATTTTTTAAAAAAAGCAATTAAAAAATTTTCGTTTTATTTCTTTTAACATTAGTCCACCAAATCGATTTGATTCATGTTCAGACCAAGTATTGGTTAAAAAAAATAATGTACATAATAAATAAATAATTTTTTTTTTAAAGAACACGGTTCTAATATTGATTAAAAACGAAAAATTGTTTAAAAATTATTCAGTAGTTTAGTCACAATTAATAAAAAACGAAAAAAACGCCGTAACGCGTAGGTTTAAGTAGGTTTAAAAACTGACATTTTGAGGTATTTTTTTTTTGCCCTTTGAACTTCATCAGTACTTTTCAAAAGCTTGACCCTTTTTCGTTTAAGTTGGCACTAAAGGTTGTCAATAGTGTAGCTTTAAGGTTTTTAAGGTCGACAAACAAATATTGATGATAAAAGATTTCCAATTTGGCTTGAAATTGTCCTTGAGGATTAGAACGGAAACCGTTTTGCAAATGTCGCGAAAAGATTTTCTCTCACTGACGAAATTTATTTATGTGCTCTCCATGTTTAAATGGGGTTTTCAAGTTTGAGAGCATAAACAATGTTTTTTCTTAATTTTGGAGCCGCCGAATAAGTATTTTTTACTCTGCACTAAAGTATCGCTGAAATATTATCTTTCAACGTTTTAGTTTAACTTTGTCAAAATCTTACTTCAGTAGCTAAATAACTTTTATCACTTTAAATTTTTACAGAAGCATATTTTTTGCCTTACTTGAATATTTACTATCGGAACTTTCCAAAATTTGGGCTTTAAATATTCTGATAAAAAATAAATATGGTATTTGGATCAAAATCCAAGCAAATCCCCCTCCTAAATGGCAAAGTCCTGAATCCACTGTATTATTAGCTTAGTAGCATTTATCAGACTCATAAATATAACATTTTCTTTCAATCTGATTTTCGTAATGTACATATATTACGATTTATTGCACTCAAAGGTTTTCACAAGGATAAAATTAATGGTTTTGCTTTTTAAATATCACAATATCATGTGTGCGAAGGATTTTCACGCACTCACCCTAACAAGCCACTTGCTATCAATGGACTGATTATAGGGCTCTGGCTATCTGCTGCTATTCTACTTAATAATATTTAAAGCGGCAATCAACAACAAAATGCGAACAATAGATGCGAGGTTTAAACACTTAACAAGACTGGCAGTCCGTTTTACATACGATTTAATTTAATAAAGAGGTACTAAGGGGTCTCTGCAAAATCATATGTAGCTATGGCTATGTACATTTATGCGCAAACTGTATGCGGGTATCACATAAATACATTTATTAGTAATTACGCGCACAAGCATCAAAGCGGGTTAGAGAGGTCCGATAGAAAAATTTCAGTAATGGAAATGGGTGTTGTTCGTGGGAGCATTTGTTGTAACTTAACCTGTAAAGTTTCATTTATAATAAAATATCCGACTCGATCGAATGATTACGATAGAGAGTCTTTCGGACTGCTTTGTTATTCAAGTGTGGAATGCAGGAAAATCAAAAAAAATATGTATGTTATAACACTTGTTATAGCGTAAACCAAAGGTACAAAGGTTTAATAAGTTCGTGCAAATGTATCTAACGTGCATACGGTGGAGTGGTACACCCCACATAAAGTAAATATATTCTTGATCAGCATCAACCGAGTCGATATACCCATGTCTGTCTGTCCGTATGAACAAAACGATCTCAGAGAATATAAGAGCTATGGAGGTGAAATTCACTTTTTGGTATGAAAGCAGATGAACTTTTTCGATTTATGTCCATAACTTTCTCCGTTCCCACGTAGCATAATTTCGCGACTTACACCCACACTATAAAAAGATATCCAAATTTATTACGATTATACGATGTCTTTAAAAATAGAATGCCGCAAAAATTTTCAAAATGTGATCAATCTTCAAAAGTTATAATTAAAAATATTTTCATTTTCGGTTGGGAGCTTCGGGGGATTAAGTCAGGCGCGGACGATTTTGCAATACCCTGTACCACCACATTGCAATCAAATTAGTGTATATTGCTTAAGAGCTCCAAAGGATTTTTGATTCGATAATTTAACAAACATAAAACAGGAGACCAAAAAAACAAACCAAAACCTTTTTTTGACCGATCGGTCCTATATGGGCTAGTCATCTGATTCCCCACGGATTCGGGTACAGGGTATAAAAACTGCGTAAACTCCCTTAACGGGGTTGGGGGTTACATTTCAATTGCATTAAATATTTTTCAAATCATGAAAGTGGTGTACAATACAAAAGCAGAGAACTGGATCTTTTTCAAATTGCCGATATCCAAGCTACCCATGAGGCGATGACTACTGGCATTTTTGAGTTGCTATATCTCGGAAAAAGTATTTACACATAATAATAATAATTAAATTAAAAGATATAGTTCAATTCATTAAATTTAGTATGCGAACATGCCTGGTGGCCAGTGGCGTAACTATACCATCTGGGGCCCGTGTAAAATTCTTTGGATGGGGCCCTATCCTTAAAAATCGTCACGTTGTACATAGTTTAATTTTAATAACCACTTAAGTAGTACAACAACACTAATAATAATTTTATTTTCAAGAGCATAGGTTTATACATTTACAATAAAGTAACATTTTAATTTCAATAAGATATTTACTAAGAAAATTCTTTTCTCCTATCTAGCTATCTGTTCCGCAAAAGTATCTATAACATCACAGATCGGGCCATAGAATTTTCAATTGACAGAATAGCTAATAGAGGTCTGCATGAATGCATTCATTCGTCGTTTTGAATGCATTCATGCAGACCTCTAATGCAGACCTCTAACACGTACTGTGTTGTACACAAAACACATGCATGTGTGCGTGATTTTTGTACTGAACTACTCTCAGCTAATTCTCTGGCGTTGCCATGCTCTTGTTGCAAAGCAACAGACACGAAGTTGCTTGTTCATGACTTCGGCTCTTGCTTAGAGAGCATGCTTGCTCTCTCAACGCTAAAGCGCTCTAGCATTAGTTTGCCGTCGCTTTTGTGCTGTGTGGCAAAAAACACAAAATCACTTGATGTTTAGTTGTCTGCATGAGTAGATCGCTGCGCAAACTATTGAATTTAACTAGGGAAAAATGTTCAAAGAGGAGTGGGAGAATTTTTTTTTCTGCGTGTGACAGTACGTGGAGATAAGGCAATATCATGGCATTGATCTAAAATTTCTTGGCCTTTTTGCCCAAAGCAACTTATAACATCAAATATTAGATTTTTAAAAAATATTCCATCAGTAAAGGGACGGCATTGCTTTGCTAAAGCTAATGCTACAGTATAGGACGCTTTTTTTGCGGGTAAAGGGTCATTGTATTCATATTGGGGCATTGCATCAGCTAAAAATATTAGAAAAAATTTTGCTTGCAGCTCTAAAATTTTTTCTAAACGTTCAGCTCCTTCTAATTTCTTAAACATATCATGCATTTTATAATAATGCCTTTCAATGTAATACAATTTACATTGTGAGGCAACATGATGGCAAATGACGCATTGCGCGTCGCCATCCATATTTTTAATGAAAAAAAATTCTCCCACTCCTCTTTGAACATTTTTCCCTAGTTAAATTCAATAGTTTGCGCAGCGATCTACTCATGCAGACAACTAAACATCAAGTGATTTTGTGTTTTTTGCCACACAGCACAAAAGCGACGGCAAACTAATGCTAGAGCGCTTTAGCGTTGAGAGAGCAAGCATGCTCTCTAAGCAAGAGCCGAAGTCATGAACAAGCAACTTCGTGTCTGTTGCTTTGCGACGTCAGCGTCGAAATACGTCACAGCGGCAGAAAATGTTCAATACAAGCGCAAAAAAAAAATGCATATGTATTTAGAGGTCTGCATGAATGCATTCAAAACGGCGAATGAATGCATTCATGCAGACCTCTAATAGCTAAGATACGTAACCTGTCTTGTCCCATAGAGTTTCTTAAATAGGTTTTTATTAATTTTTTTTTTTTTTTTTTTTTTATTATTTCCATTATAAATTACAATCTGTTTAGGTTAACAATAAGTAATTGGTGTAATGGGCTCGGAATTGTAATGTCCCTTCCCTTCGCAAGAGTACATTATTATTTAAATTTTAGTGCGATTTAGTTTTTATTATTATAAAAGGTATATTTGTGTGTGATTATGATTATTATTATATTAAGATGCGAGCTAGTTCTGTTGGTGTTTTGCGCTTTAGTCTTCTTGGTTGGAGTTCCATTCCCGGTATTTGTCTCATTTTTAGGTTTTCGTGCTATAGTAGTCGCAAAGTGTGCTTACAGCTGTTTTTCATTAATGTTTCCGTAACTGTTTCTACGTCAAGATCGTGGTGGATATCATCATTTCTTATGTACCAGTCTGCATTTGTGATTGTTCTTAGCATCTTAGATTGACTTCTTTGTACAAGGTGGCGCAAAAGAAGTCATCCGATGTTGTTTGGCTCTTATTTTTTTTCTAAATGAAATTCCAAAATTGACCAAAAATGACCAAAATTCGTTGCAGGGACCGCCGGCTGAGGCCCAATTGCGTGGCACGTCGTCTGGTCGATGTTTCGGGGCTCACTTCGAAGTCCTCGGCTACAGCGGCGATATTTTCGGCAGAACGGGCGCTCCGGGGCCGGCCACTCTTGGCAACGTCTCGTGTGGTCCCATACTCTTCAAGATTAGTGGCTAAACGGCGCAGTGTTTGCGCAGTTGGTGTCGGACGGCCGGGAAATCGGCGACGGAATTCGCGCTGCGCCAACACCACAGACGAATTGTTACGCAAAAAAAATAGACACAATTATTCCGCGTTCTTGGGGAGTGTATCGCTCCATGGCTTATTCACTTGTATTCTGTATCTGTCTAGTCCACAAATGTCAAAACAGATTTGATATTGGCGGCCATTTACAAAAATGAGAGCATCTTCCAATAGGGTGATTTCTTTTGCGCCACCTTGTATAAGTTGTAAGTTCGATTTACTGGTAGTCCCCCATATTTCTAGTCCGTATGTCCATATCGGTCTTATTATTGATTTATATATTGTTTGTTTGTTATGTAAGCTTAGGTTAGATTGTTTTCCTAGTAGAAAGTAGAGTTGTCGGAATTTGTTTCTCATTTCATTTCTTTTGTTCAATATGTGTTGCTTCCATGTGAGTTTTGAGTCAATTGTGATCCCTAAGTACTTTGCACTCGAGTGTAGTTTTATGTCTTCTCCATTAATTTTGATTGGATGTCTTGCAGATTTTCTCTTAGTGTATTATATTAAATATGTTAAGTGGTAAGATGTTTTTAAGCTTATGTAGAAGTCCTTTGTGCCATACTCTGTCAAATGCTTTCGCAATGTCCAAGTATACAGCAATGCAATATTTCTTATTGTCAAAGTCGTCTGTAATTTTGTTGACTACTCTGTGAATCTGCTGGACAGTTGAGTGTTGTTTTCGGAAACCGAACTGGTGAGAGGGGATAGCGTCCTTTTGTTTTATAATCGGGTCGATTCTGTCAAATAGTATTTTTTCGAATAATTTGGAGAGGATAGGCAGTAAGCTGATTGGTCTGTACGAACTTGCAATAGTGGCGTTTTTATTTGGTTTAGGAATCGCTGTAAATTGTGCAACTTTCCATGCCTTCGGAAAGTATTGTAGTCTAATAATCGCATTGAAGAGGTCTCGTATATAACTTATTATAGGGTCAGGTAGTTCCTTTAGTATTTTTCCGCTTATTTGGTCGTATCCCGGTGTCTTTTTGTCTTTAAGCTTCTTCATATAGTTCTTTATTTCTGCTTTTGATGTGTTTTGTATTGCGTAGTCTGGATTTTCAGTTGGAACTGGGAGCTCAATGTTTTGATTGTCCATGCTATTTTTAAATATTGTTTTAAAGTGGTCAGCCAGAGTTTCAGCTTTCTCTTTGTTGGTCCTTGCCCATGTGTTGAATTTTGTTTTTATTGGAGGCTTGTGTATGATTGCTTTAGTAAGTTTTTTAGTCGCTTTTCATAGGGAATAGTTAGTAGCTGTAGTTGTCTCAAGGCTGCTTAGGAACTTCTTCAGTCGATTATCTTTGTCTTCTTGGAGAATTTGTTTAAGTTCATTTGTGGCTTTGTTTAATTTAGTTTTATCGTCTGGATGTTTAGAGAGTTGCCATATTTTCCTAAGTTTGCGTTTTTGTCTGATTTTGTCTCTAACAAAAGCAGGGATTTTGTTTATTGTTGAGGTGTCTAATGCTGGTGTCGATTGTGTTACTGCTTTTACTATGTTGTCATTTAAATATGCAATTGCAGAGTCAAGATCCGTGGTGGATTTTAAAGGGACTCTTGTTTCCATATTTTCTAGTAGTACGTCACGAAATATATTCCAGTTCATCTTATGGTTGTACAGCGATGTGGTGACTTTTTCGACGGGTCTATCTTGAAGTGTTATTATAATTGGTGAGTGGTCTGATGATAAGTCAAGGCATGATTTTATTGCTAAGTTTTCATATGTCACATTTCTGGTAATACAGAAGTCAATTAAGTCAGGAAGTTTTTTAGTGTCTGTTGGCCAATATGTCGGTTCTCCTGTGCTTAGTATGCAGTTCTTGTTCGCCTTAATGGCTTCGTATAAATGTCTTCCTTTAGCGTTGGTAATCCTTGATCCCCACATTATATTCTTAGCATTGTAGTCTCCTCCTGCTAAGTACCGATTTCCAGTTGATTTTAGGTAAGCGAGGTATTGGTCTTTTGTGTTATTGAACTTGGGTGGACAATAAACAGCTGATATATTTATAGGACCAGTTGAAGTTCTGATGCAGATTGTAGTCGCTTGTACATGTTCTGTTTTATAACCGTCCATTTCTACGCACTTCAGAGTTCTTTTTATTATGATTGCTGTGCCGCCATGAGCTTTGTTGTCAGGGTGATTTGTATAATAAATATCGAAGTTCGGTATGTTTATATACGTCTTGTCAGTGGCATGGGTTTCGGAAATAAGCATGATGTCGATTGCATTTTCAGTAAAAAACGATTGTAGTTCTAGTAAGTGACGAAACAGTCCGTTGGCATTCCAGATGGCAATTATTAGTTTATTGTTTGTCAAGTTTCGTTACAAGAAGGGTAATGATGTTCATCATATTTGTCATTTGGGCAATTAGTTGTTTCATCATCTGTTTTAGTTCGTGCAGGTCATCTTGTTGCTGTGCTGGGTTGGTGTTAGTTGTTAGAGGAGGCTGATCGTGACTCGCTGGTAAAGACATATTTTTGATTAACGCTTGTGCGTATGATATTTCTGGAGTAACTTGTTTGTTTATATCGGTGTTGTGCTGTTGGTCTGCTGGTGGCGTTGGCGTTGTTTGGAGTTCTTTTTTACGCAGGGTGGGGAATTTTTGTATTTGCAGAGCTTTGTAGACCACGCATCCTTTATAGTTAGCAGTGTGATTTTCGCCACATAGGGCACATTTTATTTGGTTTTTGTCGGAAGGGTTATTGATTTTGCAGTTAACTGTATTATGTTTACCTGCACATTTTACACAAACTGGGTCTTTTGTGCAATAATTTCTTGTGTGTCCATATTTTTGGCAGTTTTTGCATTGAGGGATTGTCCGTTTTTGGTGAGGGGGCTCAAAAGTGACTCTACAGTGTAGAAGGCTTACTATTTTATAAATTTCTTTGTTATTATCTTTTTGTTTTAATTCTATAGAGAATATGGGAAGCGGTTGTTTTGTGCCATAACGTTGAATGTTGTGTATGTTTAGCACTTCGTGACCGAGATCAGCTAGTTCAGTTATGATTTCGTTTGTGTCTGTAGCATAATGAACGTTGCGAAGAATTACTTTGAAGCCTCGTTGATCTTTTGGCTTAAATGTATAGTATTTTGTGTCCTTATCTTTTAATAATTTTATTATGTTTGTGTAGTGAGTGCTTTCTTGCGGTTGTATTTTAATTTCATTTGTTGGGAGTGCTTTTAGTTCATATTTCGTATCGGGTAGTGATTTAAGGGCTGTTGTTAGTGCATATGAGTTTTCTACATTTTGGACATATGTAGATGGGCGGTGGTTTAAGTTTGCGTTGTTGTGTTTGATTTTGTGTGTTTGTTTTCGGTTCTGTCCCACTGTCAGTGAGTAGTTCGCTCTCATCATCTTCTTGAGCTAGCATCTCAAAACGGTTGTTTGACTTTGGCTTGTCCAGCCAGTACTCTTTGAGTGTTTTTTGTGTAGTACTTTGAGTTTTGTTTTTATGTTTTTTGTTAGTGTTCGTCTGTTCGTTTGAGCTGTTGGGAGACTGTCTGTCTCGGTTGCGTTTTAGGCTTTCTTGCCTAGTGAGTGCATTATGGGTATTGGTATTGGTGCTTTGTACTTCCGTGAGTGTTGATGCTGATGCTGCGGACGTTGTTGAAGTAGCTGCCGAAGAGCAGATCAGATGGGAGAGGGAGCATACTGATGTTGTGGTTGTACTGCTTGCTGTCGTTGTTGTGCTGGTAGTTGATGTCGCTGTAAGCGGGAGAGTAGAGAGAGCGAGCTGGTAGTTTGATGGAGTTGGCAAAGTGGTGAGGGATGTAACGGTGGTAGTTGTTGGTAGGTGCGTGGGAAGTGGAGTCGATGGTGGCATGCACTGGGCACTCCAAGGTAGCGAGTTGCAGTTGGTTGTATTGGTAGAACTTTCGAGTGCAGGAGAGCAAGATCTGGCTCTAAGTTCTTTTGGCGCGTGAAGGCTGTTGTAGTTGTTGGTGTGATTTGATATATGTGAATATATGAAGTATGCACTATTCACTCTTGTTGTTGCTTGAGGCTCTCCCCTCAGAGTTTGAGCGGGCACGCTCATTTTATTTTAATAACTTATTATGTTGATGTTTATGTTTTTTTTTGTTTGTTTTTATTCACTGCAATATTTGAACAAAATAATACATATAAATATATATTAGCGTCTTTTCGCTTTGTTATTATTACACTGCAATTAAATTGATTGGCACTAATATTGGTTGATACACGTCGATTTTTTAGGAGCTTCGTAAAACACGTCCGTTTGCTATCGCATTCAGATTCCAAAGTGATTAATTTTAGTTTTGAAAATGATCGTTCAGCACTAGCTGTAATCACAGGAATTGTAACAAATAACATTAATGCAGTGCATACTTCATAAAAGCAGCAGGACATAAAATGATTCTTTATTATTAATAAATCAGCAAGGTCTCTAATACACGAAGACTTTTCTATTTCGGATAGACTGATTCGGATATGTCGTTTTTATATAAATCAACATATTCTAGAGGTTTTTTTTTAATAGATCACTGTCATTCAAAATTTGCAAAGTCGAAGTCTGCAAAATACTGAAATTGGAAACAATTTCATTCATCGGAAGGAAACGCGTTTTCAGCTGATTAATTATGATGTCCAATACTCGATAAAATATGTTCACTTTGAACAAACTTTCTGGATCTTGAAGACGCTCATCTTGGCAAAGTTCGTCAAAATGGCTTTTTACCTTCTTCTGACGAGTTTTAGAAAATTCAGGGTTGATGGACCATTTTTATGCTACACTATTTGCTTCCCTTTTTAAATTTACAAATTCATGTATATACCTTTCCAATTCTTCTAGACAAATTTTCAAACGTTGTAAGGCATTTGAAAGATCGGTGGCTTTAGACTAAGTGCTTTCGCATATCAATAACTTCTCTTACTGCATCATTAAGTACCTAGTTTATAGTTGAACATATACGGCATTTAGGTTAAATAGGCAGCTCAGATTAAATGAGATCACCCAGAGACCATGAGGTCCATTGTGTTGCCCAATTTGAAAGAAGGAAGAAAGGAGTTGGAAAAGGGTAGAGGGGGGGGGGGGGGGGGGGGGGGTTGGGCATTTGGATCGATATCTTTTATGAGTTTTTGAACTCCACCATAAGGTCCTTTTACTTATATTGGCCTCAACGATTAAATAACACCTTCAAAAGCAACCAACCGCATACAAGCAAACTTGTGATCTGCTTGACAAATCATTTTATGTAGATGATTTGGTGTTCAGCGTACCGACTGCGCATGAGGGCAAAAGGGTCTATGAAGTTGCAAAGGAGATTCTTCGCAGCGGGAGTTTTAACCTGTGCAAATGGAATTCGAACTCATTGGAGCTAAAGGCATTATTTGCCTCAAATGGCGAGATTCCGGCACTAGACCAAAAGGTGCGTGGAATAAAATGGAATACGATTACAGATGAAATCAGCGTTGACTTGGAGGCAACAATAGAATACCTGCAGAACCTCCGACCCACAAAGCGGAATGTGATGAGGGCCATGGCTAGAATTTATGATCCGTTGGGATTTCTAGGCCCCTTCACTATAAACATAAAAATTTTACTTCAGAAAATGTGGATATATATTTGTAAGAGGTTTCACGGCAAGGGTGCGTCCGAGCCTTTTACGTGCTTGCCAATTGATAGCCTAGATGCCAGCAGACCATTCAAGACGACCGGATTGGACTTTGAAGGCCTACTCTACGTTACTCAGGATGCAGACACAAAGCTAAAGAAAGTCTACATAATGCTATTTACATGTGCGGCAATACGCGGAGTGCATTTAGAGCTAGTAGGAGATATGACTACGGAAAGCTGCATCGATGCCCTACGAAAATTTATAGCAAGACGTGGAACCGCAGAAACGATAATTTCGGACAACGCCAAGGCTTTTAAGCGAACGGACTTAGAGCTTAAAAGACTTGAAAAATTTATGGAGTCTCGATGTGTAAAGCAATTTGCAGCCAACGCGAAAATAAAATGGAAATTTATCCCCGAACCACCAGGTGGCTCGGTGGGGCGGGTTCTGGGAACGATTGGTTTGATCAGTAAAGGACTTCCTCAAGGCAGCAATCGGAAGAGCCAAACTCGACGAGAAATCCCTGATAACTGTATTAACCGAAGTTGAGAGTGTAATCAATCAGAGGCCACTCACTTGTATAACCTCTGACTCAAACGATTTGGAACCATTGACTCCAGCCCACTTTATGGGCGGAGGAACCATATTAGCCGTCGAAGATTTGAATTCTGATGGAAGTACCCTAGCGCAAATCTGGCGCATAAGATCAGCTTTAATACGGCGTTTTATAAAGAGATGGCGTGATGAATATTTGAACAAATTAAGAACACTTTATTTCAACAGGTCGAAACCTATTCGAAGTCTCACTGGGGGAAATGTAGTACTCGTACACGATGACATTCAGCCGCGACTGCTTTGGAAGATGGCGGTTGTAACTACTACATATCCTGGCCGTGACGGACGGGTCCGAGCTTGCGACATTAGATTGAAAAATCAACAAGTGCTAAGACGCCCTATACAGCTGTTGTATCCACTTGAGATTCACGCTCCTTTGGCGGTGCCGAGGATATAAAAAATATGTCTTAGCTTCTAATGTATTTGCCCTGCTTATTGTTAACTGTAAGACACACACACACACACTCTTGTTTTGCTTAGGCTAAGCCGCTCTACTGAGCATTACTATGTACAAAACTAGAATTAGTATTAAATGAACATTCGCAGCATACAGCCGCTCTAATTTTGAGTTCCCGGTCAGTTCGATCAGTCATATTTTGTACAACTATAGGCAAAAAATTTTTTCATGGAACAGATTTCGGAATTTAAAAAAAAGTGTCTATTTAAAAGCAAATATCTCTGGTTGTACCAAACTGGTTTTGATTATTTTTCTTTAACTGACTGTAGATAATTGAATTACCCATCGATTATGTTTGGAACATATTTTTGTCAAATTTACGGTTTGGTCATTATTTATCCATTCATATGAAATATTTAGCCATTTTCAGCAAATTCTGAGAAAAATTCAATTTCGAGCGTAAATTAAAAAATTTAAAATAAAATTATCATACAGTTTTATTTATGGCTCGTACAGTTCGATCGATTACGAAGAAAATGAGGGGTTGTTTATCAAAATCGAAGAAAAATTATGGAAATACCTGGAATTTTTGTAAAAAGTTTCTTATAGCGTCCATAGGACCAATCGGCCAAAATAACACGTCGTAACCAAAAACAATTCTCTTGGTCGATATACAATATTAAGAAGAGCAAGATATCTCTTACGCCCCTTCGTTTTTTGCACGCCAATACCCGTAAGGCTTTTATATAAATTTCGAGACATCCCAAGCAGTTTTCTTAATTTTTAACAATTTGGCTCTGAAATGCTCTGAACCAACGCTGTTCACTCAGTTTTTAAACGATATTCTAGTCAAAGAGGGTGTTAATTTGGTAATTTTTGGCTATAACTCCCGAAGTTCCCAACCGAGTTTACATCTACGGATGGGTAATAAAAAGGTATAGGGGATAGCTTGTAAGTTGACACACCATAGCTTTTTTAGTTATATCTCGACATTGAATACACATAGGCATCAATGTAAATATACCGCTGGAAAGAGAAAAGAAAGAGCTATAATCCACAATAAGCAAATCATTTAAAATTTATAAAAATAAGCATTTTACAGACAATTTTCAAAAGAGCTTGAAAATGACCGCCATTAAAAAAAAAGCTTGTAAGTTGTCACACCTGCAAAAATCGCTGAAAATTTGAGAAAACTAAAATAAAAACGCAGAAAAAAAATTTTTTAGTCGCCATACTGAAAATGAATTGTTTTGGAAAATGTTGAAAAAATATATCCGAAAATGGCATAAAAATGTACTAAAAACAATTCAAAATAGTCTAAATAACATAGCAATGGAAAAAAATGAAAATAGATGTGTGGCAACTTACAAGCTAAAAAGTGTGCCAACTTACATTTTGGAATGTATTGAAAAAAATTTCTCGATTCTGTGTATGTCCGAAAACCTTTTTTGATTATGAAAGTTCATTGAATTTCAGTTCCTTGATTTTTTATTTGATCACTTTACCGATTTCACTGCGTTTTTGAGTCTGTTCGCATCAAAAATACACTAAAATTGTTTACGGCGTATTTCCCATCGAAGACAGTTGGGACTTTGGTGTTTTCATTGCTGGAACATCAAAATCGACCAGCTGTCCCAACTTACAAGCCGTCCCAACTTACAAGCCTTTCCCCTATATATTGGTATAGAACCTCCATAAAATGTTGAAAATGCCGTAAACAGCATATTCTGCAACACTTTCCTTAACCCAACAGCTAGAATCTAAAATAGAGGATCTGGGTCAAGGTATACTTATTCAAGGTACTCCTCTGTCGCTCACAAAATCACCAATTTATAGCGATGCGCGTGTACATGTACGGCCCTAACTGTATATCACCCAGTGCCAATGCAAATTACAAAAACAATTTCGAGCGTTCTCTCACTTACTCTCTGTTACTCTCTTTGCTCTCTGATCTCGTGTGCACAAAAACAACCCTTGCGTGTATTTGTTGTTGGCCCACAGATTTTCAACGTAATTTGTTGTTGCTTTTTGTTTGAGCATGCACTCACAAAAATCGATATGAGATTCTTTCGCTATTTTTTAGGAAACTTGTTAAATGGGACATTTAAGGCGTTGCTTGCAAACAAAAACTAATTATGGTCCTGTACCTTTCGGTACAAAGGGTATACTAGATTTATGCAATGTATATAACAGACAAATGGTGGCTATAGGTAAAAACATATGAATGGAATATATATTTTTTGGAAAATCCGGTGGTAATAAAACAAACTTGCACGTGGCCATCATAAATATATATTTTTCGGGAAATCCCTTGGAAGAAATTCGCACTTGTATACAATCTTTTTTCTAGTAGTAACAAATGTTAACAGGTACCAAAGGGTGTTTTGCATCCATTGACCAAGTTTAGTAACTTTTTAATTTTTACGCCCCTACCTGCGCAGGTAAAGAGTTACATTGTAATATCTTTCAATTTTACTTTTTAAATCATTTTTATACTGATATTTTTCTAATTTTTCAAATACCCCTTACTCCACAGCGAAATTATGCGAGATTTATCTATTTTTGGAAGCACATATATTTGTGAATGTGCGTTTTCAAGCTTAAAATTAATTAAAAATAAACTGAGAAATCGATTAACAAACGAACATTTGGAGGCATTATTAAAACTATCATTAACTAAAATAAATATTGATATTGACCAATTTTTAAGTTCTTTATAAGTATACATATGTACCATATCTTTTTTTTCATTATTTTGTACAACTCTTATAAGAATGCACATACAATTTCTTACAGTGCACTCAATAAACCGTAATAACTGTTTACTTTAAATGTGTTAGTGTTTTTCTTTATATGTATTGGTTTTTGCTCTTCCATAAGCAGTGTTTGGACATCCCTGGTCTAACGTGTCGAGGTTCGATTCTCAAGCTGGATGTTAGAGTTTGTTTTTTTTTTTTATTAATTTTCCATTATTTCTGTTCTTTTTTTTGTAAAATTTTTTTTATTGTCAGAAAATTATTGTTTCATTTTCGTATTTTGGGATTTTGCTATGCTCGCAGGTACAGTACTCGTTCTATGCATTTAATTGCATAGCAAAATACGCGCTTTTGTAAGGTATAATAAGGAGGTAGCGACAAGACGAAATGAGTGTGTATTTCTTGCCGACAACTGTTTTCCCAATGACAATATAGTACATAATAAGATGTGTATGCAAAATTTTTAGAGCTCTATGGTGCGGGCGGGCAGTGATCAAACGTCTGTCGGCAATGTGCATATTTTCAGCCTCAGCCAAATTTGTAAGTTTTTAGTTTTTGAGCCTTCATACCCTTTCGAAGCATGTGACTGGTATGACACTTCATAACCACGTTTGCCTTCACACTAACAAATTCATGTAAAAAAGGAGAAAAATGCGAAAAAGGGTATTTCGCTATCGATTCTATACTGTTGAACGGTTTTTCGGCGTGTACACACAAACTGCATTCTCATTTTAGAGCTCTTGTTTACCGGCTGGCCGAGCAAACGCGAAAATCTAAAAATAGCACAGGCATTTCACGAGCGCTGGCAGTTGAACTTCGTATTTGGCTGTCGGCAATGTTCATATTTTCAGCCTCAGCCAAAATTGTAAATTTTTTGTTTCTGAGCATCCATGCCCTTTCGGATGTGCACTAACAAATGAAAAAGCGAAAAAGGGTATTTTGCTATCGACTCCCAATCTGTTGAAGGATTTTACCGTATGCTTACACAAACACTAATTCTTGAATTTACATGTATGCTTGTGTGTGCACATCTGATATAGTTAATGATAGAGAGAGTAAGCATAGGTCCTTTTATTTCCCACAGAAGGGAAAATTATTTTTAATAATTAATTAATTATTTTTTATAAAAATGATTGCTATAAATCGGATTTCGGAAGGCTCTTTCCACCTTCCGATTCTTTCGAAAGACATATTATTATTTTTCACAATTGCTTTAAGAAATAACCAGAGAAATTACAATTAAATCAACATATAATTCACCTTTGCCACACTACGACTCCCGAACTGTTCTTTGGTGATTGCAGAGACCACAAAAAAAAATAGAATTTTCAATTAATAAGCACTGTAAGTGGACGGTAGAAAAGGGCAACACCAGTGTTGTTCCACTACGCGTCGTTTTTAATTGTCGACAGTGTGACGTCGACAATCGCGTCGTCAATGTCGACAACGTAGACAATTGTGTCGTTTATGCGGTTATTTTAAATCACCTGATTCTGGTTAGTTATGAGATTCTGGTTAGTGATGTGAATTTGAAATATAATGCTTTTGATGAACTCGGCTATGTGTTAGTCAAAGTAAATAACAAACATGCCGCCTTTTGCAAGAATTGCAACAACAATTTACTAAACACAGCCGAAGCCCGACTTAGAGCACATAGGTAAATATTTTGTGCGTGTATGTGTGAACTTTCATAATATTGTTTCCTTACTGTTTTTAAAGAAATGTGTGCAAGATTGTAGACAATGATAATGCGAGCTCATCAAATCTTGGTGCACGTAATCACAGTGACAGAAGTATCACATATTTCGTGGATAAAGAAAATGATCTTTGCATTTAGATGCTGAACGACTTGATATCAGCGTAAGTTTTAAGTGTTTTTAATGAATCGTAACTCTATGTAATGACTGGTTTCTTTCACATAGATGGAAAATAACCCGATTGATACTCAACAAAATAGTCAACCTATCAGAATCTTTGGAGTCCACGGGAACAAGCTCATTAACTTCTTTATTTTCGAGCAGTGAACAATTACCAACAATAGGTTCCAGTAACAGGAAACGATTAAATGCTAAAAGAAGCAGCCCTTCCATTTCTCACTTTATAGATCGACTGACATAAAAAGAAGAAGATGAAATTAACGAATCCTTGGCACAGTTTTTCTTTGGGTGTAATATTCCCCTGAGCGTAGTAGATTCTGTCTATTTTAAAAATTTCGTGAAAAAATTGAGACCTGCTTATGGAAACAATATTCCTGGTAGAAAATTGTTATCAAAAAAATTGTTGGATAATGCATACGAAAAACTTTTAACTTCTGCAAAAGCATCAATGAGTTCCGATTCAGTTTTGTTGATTGACGGATGGGAAAATTCAGCAAGCAACACCAAAACAGTCGTTTCAATGTTACAGAACGCGAATGGAGAAGAAGCATTTTAAGAAGCATGTGATCTAACGGGAGAAAGTCAGACCGCAGAAAAACTGGCTGAGATCGTATCGGAGTCTGTTTATTTGGCAGAAAAAATGTATTCTACCCATGTCTACGCAGCAGTTTCAGATTTTGTTTGGAAAAGTAATTGTAATAGTCATACCGGAAACCTCCTCGCCAAAGACATTTTAAATAGAGAATTGAATCTGAAAGTCACATCTGTTCTAAAGAAATTCAAACAACCGGACTTGGAAAAAAAAATTATTGAGAAAGGTGGAAATTAGCATGTGAAACTCGATGGTGTTCACATCGCAGCGCGTACAATTGTTTAATAGAGAGTGAGCAGCTTATGAAGCAAATAGCAGCCAATTCAAAAGTGAAATCAAATATCGTTGCATTGCCTTTTGATACTAAATTTATAGATGACGTTAAGAGCAGCATACTTTTATTGGACCCAATTTGTAATCTAATTAACAAATGTCAGTCCATAAAATGTTCAGTAGCAGAAGCAGTCGACTTGTGGCTGGATCTTCAGTTGCCTGATAAATTTTCTATGCATCTTAAAGCAAGACAAGCGCTGGCTTTAAACAAATATGCTTTATCAGCATATTATTTACATCCCCTGCTTAATATTATGAAACTATCCAGTGAGCATAACAACATTGTTTTGGATTTTTTGTTCAACAATCTGGATGGAACTGGCCTTAAGAAGCTGGATAGTTTCAAAAATAAAAAAAATCTGTTTTTTTTAAAAGGCTTTTTGAGAAAGAAATAACCGTTTGATTTCTGGAGCTTGTCAGAAATAAAATACCCAAAACTGGCCAAACTCGCTATAAAACTTCTAAAAATACCAGCTTCTGCTCAAATTGAACGGGTGTTTTCGAGCTGGGCTCATGTCCATTCATCTGCAAGAAATTGCCTAACTTTTCAAAGATCAAAACAACTTTTATACTTGTACTATTCATTAAGAATTAAGGATGTTGCTGAAGTGGATGAATTTGAGATATAATAAATAATATAAAATTATAATTTAGGCAAAAAAGTGTACAAAACAAGACTATGGTATGCAGCTCATGTTTTTTTTTACAATTAAAAAATTAAAAAAATTAAAATTTTAATTTTAATTTACATGACTTTAATTCTTAAAGTAAATTTTAGACATTGTCGACGTGTCGACATGAAGCATTGTCGACACTCATTGTCGGCACATCACTGGGCAACACCAGCCAACTCAAAATACAAATTTTTTCTACTTAATAAAACAACAAAGCTTATAAAATCAAAAATTTAACATGTAAAACCGATCAAAAAATATTAAAAATAAAAGAAAAAATTTGTTAACAATTCCGAACCCTGGAGTTGAACTCAAAATTATTTCACGCCATTCAGGCACGCATACCACTGACCCATCAACACTAACTCGGAACCTGTGTTAAAATTAGTCCCTTGTACATATGGGAAGGACAACATCTTTGCAAATTAACGGGGAGTCTGCGTGTTCTAAAAATAGAACCAACATTTCGTTTCGTTCGCTGCCGACCGCCAGTACCAACAAGCCCTAAACTGAATTTGAGCGAGATGCGCATTCTACGTAGTTCTATATTCTTTGATTCAATGCAATTAAACAAGTGAGTCTTGTGAATTTTTTTAACTTATTTTACCAAATTAAGCAATTATAGTATTAATTTTAAGTCTCTGCTCCAACACCACAAACGCGCCCAATGGACAAATGTGAACAAAATCAGGAATTAAGAAAATAAAATAAATTGTAAAAGCAAAATTTAAAAATTAAGATAAATACATAATTGAGGTATTCACTCTTTGTGTTGACTTGAGGAGATGAAAATTTGTTGAAAAAGTCAAAAGGCCTAAGCGTGAATCCCTCCTGTTGACTTTATGAGTTGACTTTTCTTCTTCTTTCCACTGTTTGTTTATATTTGTTGATTGGTACAAATTGCATTAAAATTCGAAAACTTGAATTAAAAATGCCGAGACAAAACATAAAATCTACTTTAATTGAACATGTAGCTAAAGTAATTATGGATTACCATGGTTTTTATTATTTTATTGCTGCAAAAACGAAAACATTGTAGAAAAACCAAATTTGAGTTTGTGCTGCTTCTTTCCTGTGTTTGTTTACATTTGTAAATTGGTACAAATTGCACTAAAATTAAAAAAGTTGATTTAAAAATGCCAAGTCGAAGAGTAAAATCTATACTTATAGAATCTGTAGCTAAAGTAGTTATGAATTACCATGATTTTTATTATTTTATTGCTGCAAAATCCAATTAATTGTAGATAAACCAAATCTGAGTTTGTGCTTCTTCTTTTCTGTGTTTGTTTAAATTGATGCAAATTAACATTAAAATTTAAAATCTCGAATTAAAAATGCCGAGACTGAGCGTAAAATCTATTTTGAAATCAATTTTATTGAAGGTTCGTCTGCTGAAACAAATTCATTGCAAAAAACTAAATTTTTTTTAATACAGAGACAATGTGGTTCCGTGGCGACGCACAAATTGATGAAGCTCATCAGGACATGAATGCAATTATAATCTCGCATCGTGGTGACCATTCCCACATTCCGAAGTCAATTGACTGGCGCAAGTTCGTGCTCAGTTCCTTCGACGAAACCCGATTTGTTTAAATGCTGATATATTCGCATATATTTTTTTTACTTTATTTGCGTAAACTCCAACAACAAGTAATAATGTTTCATTCACTTAATTTCGCACAAAAAAAGCACATCCTTTTTTTAATTGCATTAATACAATTTGATTATTTTAAATTTGACGCTCATTTTTTTTAGCGAGTGTAAGGTAACTCGTTTCTTTTCATATCATGAAATGGCAAACGTAGCAGTGCTGAAAATGCTGGAATCACCGTATTATGCAACATTTTCTCAACAAGTCAACAGCGAAAAAGGAGACTAGTGTCTGGGTTGAGGAAAAGTTGAGTTGAGAGTTGAAACGCAGGGTTATTTTTTGCCATACATTTTGTTTTTGTAAAAGTACTCAAATTTTCAACTCCTCAAGTCAACACAAAGCGTGAATACCTCAAATGTTTCCTTTCAATGGAAAGGGCATTCTTTTTCCAAATACTGAAATTGGAAACAATTTCATTCATCGGAAGGAAACGCGATTTCAGTTGATTAATAATGATGTCAATACTCGATAAAATATGTTCACTTTGAACAAACTTTCTGGATCTTGAAGACGCTCATCTTGGCAAAGTTCGTCAAAATGGCGTTTTACCTTCCTCTGACGAGTTTTAGAAAATTCAGGGTTGATGGACCATTTTTCTGCTACACTATTTGCTTCTCTTTTTAAATTTACAAATCCATGTCGATACCTTTCCAATTCTTCTAAAAAAATTTTCAAACGTTGGAAGGCATTTGTAAGATCGGTGGCTTTAGGCCAGTGGTCGGCACGGCAATATCCCATGGGCCTATGGTTCACACGTACTGTGTTGTACACAAAACGCATGCATGTTTGCGTGATTTTTGTACTGAAATTCTCTCAGCCAATTCTCTGGCGTTGCCACGCTCTTATTGCAAAGCAACAGACACGAAGTTACACAAAATCAGTTTATGTTTCGTTGACTACAAGCTACAATTCTACAATTCTAAACAGTGCAATTTGTTGTTGTGGCTCAATTTTCGTTTTGCATTTTAAGCTCAGCATAGCCGCTCTGCTTAGTTTTTGTTGTTGTCGCTTGCTTCTCAGTGCGGGCTTATTTCGTGCGTCGCTTTGCGTTTCTTTGTGCTGCGCTCACCAACGATTATTTGTTGTTGTATGCATTTCTTCGTCGCTTTGTGCATACGTATTTGTTGTTGCTGAATAACTGCTGTGTTTCATAAGCTTTGGGTCGCTTATACACCGTCAGTCTGCCTGCTACTGGTTTTTATTTTTTTAAACTTTGTATTCGTGTATAAAGTCATGAGTGACACCAAAATTTGCTGCTATCCATCATGTAAGTGGAGTGGTATCCAAACGGAGACCTATGTACGTTGCATGCTAGATGTGCGACAATATGGCACACCTTAAATGTGCGGGTCTTACTGGCCGTGTTCATGATTGTATACGCGAAGGCAAAGGCTTAAATTGGACCTGCATAACCTGCCGAGCCGCGGAAATCGAAATGAAGGCTTTCATGCGCCAAACTAGGCTTGGTTTCAATGATCTTTAAAAGGATTTTCGATCATTGCAGGATAAGTTTTCATCTGTTGCTTATATGTTTGCCAATTTACAGCTAATGAGAGTTTCTCCTAAGCGTAAAAAGGCAAACGTACCTCACTGAGCCTAGTCTAATCGTTTCCTCTAACTTACCAGGGTTGGATTCGCCCTTAACACCTAATCCGACGCAGCTGATATCATTTGGAACTCCAGTACCAGTCTCGTCCGCCGTTGCAGAGAACTCGACTGGTGCAGTTGCAGTCGGTTCTGGCGAAAAAATACCGGTTACTGCCCAGAACGATAACCGCACTGGTAGCCCTGCTGCAATCTCTATCGCAGTCCCTATAGATGATATAACGACTGAAACATCATCCTCGGCCACTGTTCTAAGTGGTGTACCTACTTCTGTTGCTCCCTCTATTGTGAGTAACTTCTCTACTTCGGTGCCTTCACATCCACTTATTGGCGTGGCACCTAGAAGATCGGTGTTCGTCTCCAGACTAATGCCCTCCGTCTCTGAAGACGTTATCAAGCAGTTCATCTGCGAAAAGCTTAATATTACTTCTCCAAACGATATCGAAGTATTTAAATTTAATTTTAAGTGTAAGCGCGATATTTCTTCTTTTGAAATAAGCGTTCCTGATTCTTTATTTTCTTTTATACTTAATCCTTCTCTTTGGCCTACTCATACTATAGTACATGAGTTTACAAAAAAACCTAATAACATTTTAGCCTCCAATGTTACACCGTCCGATTCCGTAGTTAACTCTATTCCAAAAAACTAATTACTAACCTTACCATTCATTATCAGAATGTTCGTGGGCTTCTTTCTAAGCTTAGTAGACTCTTTGCCAATAGCGTAGACTTTGATTCGCATGTTATCGCTTTTTCCGAAACCTGGCTTAATTCGTCTGACTCTGATTTTGAAATTTTCGTAAACTCCTACATAACTTATAGACCTGACCGGCCGTCCGGTCGTGGTGGTAGTGTTCTCATTGCTGTAAAAGTCGACCTGGAATCGCATTTACTTTCTCTTAATTTTCCCTCTGGAATAGAGTTTATTGCAGTAGAAGTGTTTAGCAATACTTGCTCCTATATTCCCCATGCTCTGACCTAAGCGTATATATGAACCATCTTTCTGCTTTTCGTATGGTGGCTGATTCTATTGGTATTAGAGATCAACTAGTTGTTTTAGGTGACTTCAATCTTCCTACCTTGTCCTGGACCCGCTCGGTTGATTCTAATTCTCTTTTTTCTTCTGATCAGCATGACTTTCTAACTGGATTAATTTATTTCTCTCTGAGCCAAATTAATTTCATACATAATTGCTCTAATAGAATGCTTGATCTTGTATTCGTAAGTGATTCTTCGGAATTCGAAATTTCAAGAGTCTGTCCGATTTCCTTACCTGAGGATCCGTATCATCCGACCTTGCAAATCACACTAACACTTAATGTTGGCAAAAGTGGTTTGCTCCATGTTCGCGCTCCTCGGTATCGGTGCTTTCGTAAGGCTAATTTTGTTGGTCTTAACCAATTTTCGGCTGATGTTAACTGGTTCTCTTTGTTGTCTGCTGAGTACTTTGAGCTATCCATTAATAATTTCTATCGGGTATTATACGCCGCTTTTGATCTCTTAGTTCCCTACTCTGTCCTGAATCTTTCCTCTAAACCGCGTTGGTGTACGCCAAGTCTGTCTAATTTAAAAAATCGCAATTCTTCTTCGTATAAAAGATTTAAGAAAAGTGGTTCTACAGTCGACTTCTATAAGTTCTCTGTCTTACGTAGCAAGTTTATTCTTCTTAATAGAACTTGCTACAATAATTATCTTGTCCGTGGTAGGCTTAACTTCCGTAGTGATCCTAAGAAATTTTTCTCTTTTGTTAACTTGAAACGTAAATCTTGCCTTTTTCCTGCATCGCTATACTTTAAAAATGCATGTTCCTCTAACAACTCTGAAATCGCGGACTTGCTTGCGAACTTTTTTCAAACTACCTACTCTGTCAACCATAACAGCATTAACTTCAACTATTCTTTTAATCTTCCTAACTCAAACCTTATTGCTTTTCCGAAGATCTTAGAATCCGACGTTTTGCAATCTCTTAAGTCCATTAAATCTTCCTTCTCTCCTGGCCCTGATGCTATTCCTAGTTGTGTTCTAAAGCATTGTGCTGGCCCCCTTTCCATGCCTTTATCCGTTCTTTTCCGCACTTCTTTAAAATTTTCGTATCTTCCAGCTATCTGGAATGAATCGTTCATCATCCCTTTTCATAAAAAAGGTTCCAAGTCAAATATTGAGAACTACCGTGGTATTGCCAAGCTTTCATCAATTCCAAAAGTTTTTGAAAGGATTGTCACTTCACAATTGCAACACCACTGTCGTTCTTTAATATCTGACTCCCAACACGGGTTATTAACAATGGTTTTATTAGCAAAATGCAAACTGATGTCATTTATACTGACTTCAGTAAGGCATTTGACTCAGTAAACCATTGCCTTCTTCTAGTTAAACTGTCTCGCTTAGGATTTCCGCCTTGTCTTTTAAAGTGGATCTCCTATTTATCTAATCGTGTGCAAAAGGTAGCGAATCTAAAGTAATAAATGTCACTTCAGGGGTACCCTAAGACAGTCATCTTGGTCCTCTACTTTTTGTCTTATTCATTAATGATCTTCCACAAGTTATCCGGTCTTCTCGCATTCTTATGTATGCGGATGATGTAAAACTTTGTTTGTCCTTCTCCAACAATGATAAAGATAAGCAATCACTTCTTCAGCATGATTTCGACAGCATGGAATATTGGTGTAATGTCAACCAACTTTTTCTTAGCAAGACGAAATGTAAAACTATGACAGTTTACCGTTCTGTTCCTCATTTGGCTGCTTACTCTATAGACTCCTCTACCTTGGATCGTATCCTGAGTGTTTTAGACCTTGGCTTACTGTTTGACCATAAACTTAAATTTAACATCATATTTGCAATATTGTAAATAAAGCTAGAGGGATTCTTGCTTTTATTAAGCGAAGAATCCTGAAGAATTTAACGACCCTTACACAATCAAACTTCTTTATATTTCTCTCGTCCGCCCAATTTTGGAATATTGTTCCTGCGTTTGGAGCCCTCAATACCGCCTTTACCAGGACAGGATTGAGTCTGTTCAAAAGCAATTCCTCCTCTTTGCACTTCGCGGCTTAAAATGGGATTCACTTATCCGACTGCCTACATATTCTGACTTATAAAGCTGCCCTCCTTAAATAACCGTAGAACATGCCATGGTTTTCCTGCATAAGCTATTACTCAGCCTTATTGATTCTACTGAACTTTTTAATATAGTTACTTTTGTTGTACCTACTAGAATTACTCGTAATTTTCGCCCCTTAGCCTTGTAACTCTGTAGATCAAATTTTGCTCTGCATGATCCTTTCCGTGTCTTATGCACTAATTATAATAGCCTTTTTAATTTCCTCTCTTTTGAACGGTCTATTCCTTCTATCACGTCTTCTATCCTAAGTCATCTTGACTTGGCTTTTCGAGCATCCATGACCAATCCAGTATTATGAGGCACCTATTTGGTCGTTGATGCTCTTTTGGCATTTTTTTATTTGGTTTATATATGTAATGTTTAATTTTTATTTGAACTTCGTTATACCCTGTACCTATAGGTACAAAGGGTATACTAGATTTGTGCAATGTATGTAACGGACATAAGGAGGCGTGGCAGACCCCAAGTCCTTTATAACAAAATGCTTATCATAACCTCGGGTAGCGATTGAGCCATGTCCGTCCGTCCGTCTGTCCGTCCGTATGAACGCCTAGATCTCGGAGACTATAAGAGTTAGAGACACGAAACTTTACCAGCTGGTGCGCATATTTCCTAAGCAGATGAAGTTTGTTGAATCATGTTAATATCTTTCCCCGTTCCCCCGCTGTAGATTTTCGCGGTTTTTAGCCACGCCATTTTCATCAAAATCGGTACAAATTTACGGAACTTATAGGTATAAATATCGTTTTGCACCAAAAAAAAAATAAATTCCAATTGGAAAGTTCTTAGATGGAATATGCAGGAAAAATTTTTTTGACACAAAAGGTACAGGGTATTCCACTGTCGGGCACCGCCTCGACTGTACCACATTTTTTTTTCACTAGGTTATTGTAAATCCAAGTCTCTGGCCAGTTTTTGATGTTAGTCGGTGCATATCGCTAAAAAAAAGTTCACCCACCGGGCTAGTGACGCCGATTAGTTCATATCTATCTTTTTTTCCTCGATATAATTCTTCAATATTTCATTTAATTTCTTCTTATAATGTAAAGTCAACTGTATTTTGTTGTTCCCCGTTAAAATAAAATAAATAAATAGGTAACTTTGGGGGATCTTCGACGTTTCCTTCTATGTTACATACATTTTCGGCTTGCACAAACTTAATATACCCTTTGTACCATAAGGTACAGGGTATAAAAATTTGCATATATTTATATATTTGCTGCCCACAAAAGTAATAAACATGGACTCATTACTGCTAGCTACTACCAGCAGAATCAAATGATCTAAAGGCCTATACGCAGAATGCAAAAAAATTTCGCACGGAATGAAAAAACCATATAAAAAGATGGCGTACGTTAAAGTCGGGCGCGGACGACTTTGGGATACCCTGTACCAACGCATTGCAATCAAGGCCGATATATTGCTTACAAACTCCAAAACATATTTCTTTGCCAAACAAACGAAACAAAACGAATTTTGTCCAAAATACGTTTTTTTGACCGATTGGTCCTATGGGAGCTATATGATATAGTCAACCGATTTGGATCAAATTTGGTACAGTGTTGAAGATCTCTAAAAAACTTCTGAATGCCAAATGTGGTTACGGTATCTTCACAAATAAACAAAACACAACGAATTTTGTACAAAACACGATTTTTTGACCGATTGGTCCTATGGGAGCTATATGATATAGTCAACCGATTTTGATCAAATTTGGTATAGTGCTTGGGAACTCTAAAAAATTTCTTAATGCCAAATTTGGTTACAATATCTTCACAAACAAACGAAACACAACGAATTTTGTACAAAAAACTAATTTTCGACCGATCGATCCTATGGGACCTATATGATATAGTCAACCGATTTTGATAAAATTTGGTACAGTGCTGGGGGTTTCTAAAAAACTTCCGATTGCCAAATTTGGTTATGATATCTTCATAAGCAAACGAATTATCCATCTAAAACTTTTGCTTTTTTTCGAGGTCCTCTGAAACACCCCTATGGGAGCTATATAATGTAGTCCCGATATCAAAAAAATAAAATAAACTTGTCTCCTATGGATTAATAAGGGATCTTATCTGAAAGTTTGGTTGCTCTAGCTCTTACCGTCTCTGAGATCTAGGCGTTCATACGGACAGACGGACAGACAGACAGGCAGAGAGACGGACAGACGGACATGGGTATATCGACTTCTCTAGTCACACTGATCATACTTTAGGTAACTTTACGGGGTCTCCGACGTTTCCTTCTGTATGTTACATACATTTTCGGCTTGCACAAACTTAATATACCCTTTGTACCATACGGTACAGGGTATAAAAAAAAACCCATGTGGGATATCCCATTAGGGATTTTGTTTTTTATATGGTTTTGTCATTCCGTGCGAAATTTTTTGCATTCTGCGTAGTCCGCTTAAGAGCGGTCGTTGACCCCTAAGGAGCGCACTACATAACTACGCGAGCTTTTACGGTTCTTTAAGCTCGCTAAAGCTTAATGTGTATGCCTACTTTAAAATATCAACGTGTAACGACTTTTTTGGATCGTATCACTTAATGGGATATACATATATGGCCACTACAAACAATAACAGTGAAACACGTTTCTCTTATTTTCAAAATTGTTTCCGATTTTGTTCATTTTTAACACACAGATGTAATCATGACACATAGCTCCGTTAAATCTCAAACCAAAATATTAAACGTTGTAAGCTCCATGCGCGAAATTCTACTAGGGGGAATTCGACAAACTTCATCTTCTGAGGAACTATGCGCTTAGGCTGGTAAGGTTTCGTGGCTCTAGCTCTTATAATCTTCCAAATATAGGTGTTCATATAGACGGACGGATAGACGGACATGTCTCAATCGCTACCCGAGGTTATGATAAGCATTTCGGTATAAGGACTTGAGGTCTGCCACGCCTCCTTCTGTCCGTCATATACATTGACCAAAAATCTAGTATTTTCTTTGTACGATAGGTACAGGCTATAAACGTTTGAGTTTGTCACCTGCTACTGCGCGATTAGATCAATATTACATAATACTTCAACGTACGAATAATGCGCATCGTTTAGTCGATACCCGATGCTAAAAGCACAGAGGATAAAAAGCCAAGGAGTATCAAACTAATAGAGACGAACACTCGATACTTCTGAAAAGTACTTGCTTGCAAAAATCATGACGTTTTCAGCGTTTACATTTGAGTTGCTTTTGTGTGCGTTTGTGAAACGAATAGAATGAAAGAAAATGTAGGCGGTCAGCTGTTGGCTTGCAAAAATCATGATGTTTTCAGCTTTTGCTTTCGAGTTAAAGAGAATGAAAGAAAATGTGATAGCTGTTAGCTGCTTTTTTTGTTTTGATCTTTTCCGCTTGTTAATATTTTGTATGTATGCTATCTAAATTCATAGACGTTGGCGGGACAATGTATATGTGTCTCTATGAATATTAAAAGTTTAAATTTCAAACAATGAAATAAAAAAACTACACATTTGTGTAATTGTTTTGCTTTGTGCTTCTTGTTGTTGTTAGTGCGGCTAATGCTGCTGCAGGTGTTAGTTGCTGCTGTTGTTCTTGTCGTAGTTTCTCTTGTCTGCTCATTCCAACTTGCAAATGTGCTACTGTGTATACATATTTGTGCGTATGGAATTATGAATGTAAAGCAGTTGATGAAATGAGAGGGGTTTGGAGGAGTGTCAACGGTTATATTTGTCTTTTTTGGTCTATATGATTTCTTTTATCTTTGAAGCTGTTGACCGTATTAAAATGTATAACTTTTTTTGGGTGCTGTTATAAACTGAAATTAAATGAAACACATGCATTTTTATTTTCATAAATTTATTTCAAATTTTTATATAACACGATAGTAAGTTTCGATGGAAACTTGCTATTATATTAAAATTGTATTAATTATTTTAGTAAATTTACTTAATGTCTAATAAAGACAGAATGTAAATAAAATGCAAAAAAAAAAAAAAAAAAAAAAAATTATAAAAATTATTTTTGTTTATTATTGACAATTTTTGTTTTTTTTTGCTGGAAAATAAACATTTTTGCTACAGAAATTAAAAAAAAAAAACATTCATTTAAATATTGATCACAGGCTTATTCTATTCTTGTTGCGGCTTGTTGTTGTTAGTGCTGCTTTTGTTGTAGCTAGTGCAGTTTTATTGGTCGTTGTTGTTGCCTTTTCTCTTCAGTCAGCGCATAGTCATCCAAGTGCACAGTGGGGGAAATTAATAATTTAGCGGCGATTAACATCTTTTGAAAAAATCAACCAACTATCATCAAATTTAAGATATTTTTTGTTCACCAACATTTTCGACGAGTTTTGTTCAAGCAAACATCACAAGACACTATAGTAATTTTAGAGTTATCTCAGAAGTTACTTTTCCTACTAGTGTTTCAAATAAAATAACATCTTCGGAAAAAACACAATTAGACTCCACAACCAATTTTAGATTTTTGCTGTTACATACCTTTAACTTTAATTAAAAACAAAGTTTTACAACTGCACTAATAAGCAGGGCAAGCAAAAAGAGCAGTTGCCGTTTACCATCCTGGTATATTATAAATCGAATTCAATAAATTTTGGGCCAATTTAGATTTTAACCCTTAACGATCGAACGATTTTTATAGCATTAAATACAAGTCCCCTTAGCGGGACTTTCGACCGTTAAGGGTTAAAGTGAATCTTCAGTTGATTGGTATTCCACCCACTGTGCAGCATGGCGCTCTATTCTCGGATCGGCGGTCACGCGAATCCCTTTTTTCCCACACATACAACTACATACATACATATATGTACAATGTGCATAGATATTTTTCGTTCAACAGAATGAGAGTCGATAGTTAAATACCCTTTTTTGCATTGTATACGTGAATCTGTTCTACAAGTGTTAAAACAGTCACATACTCCGAAAGTATTGAATTGTGAGAAACTAACGATCTATAAATTTAACTAAACAACAAAGCTTAAAGCCGACTTCAATTGCCAGCTCACGGGAAATCCTTGCTCTATTTTTAGATTCACACTTTTACTCTGCCCGCCTGTACCATAGAGCTCTAAACATTTTGCGCACATTGAATATATGAAATAATTTTTGTTTCATCCTTAGTTAATTGGTATTCTTTTAAACATAATAAAAAGTAAATAGTTATATTTTTATTGTTTCTGTTGTCAGGTGGTTATTTCGTCTGAAAAAATATTTTGACTCTATGGTAGGGTATCACTGTGTTGATACCCAAGTGTCGCTATTGCTTCCATGTGAAGTTTTGCAAGCAAATCAATCAAGCCTGCGATAGCTCAGTTGCAGATTCTCGACCGAAGGTTTGGAGGACAACAACAACAACAATGTGTGCGTGTGTCATTGCTCAACTCACAGCCAACTGCAAAAACAAAATAGTGACAAAAAATAATAGCAAAAAAGGAATTACATATAATACAAACATATACTTTTCAGCAAGAGACAAAAATTAGTTAATACTAAAAAGTAAGAGGTATTAGTAAACATTTTAGTTAAAATTATGAAAATACAAATTCGTGTGTTTTATTCAATTTCAGTTTTTTTAAGCATCAAAAAAAATCATACACTTCGACGGCACATCTTCATAAATAAGGCTACACAAGCTTCTTGGCAACGATTTCTTGCACATACACACTTGCACAGAAACTATGAATGCACATACATATGTATATGTACCTGTTCCCCACATGCATATGCAGCAGAAACTCGGCAACCTTGCTCGTCTGATACGCATTGTTTAACAAAGGCATTATAAGAAATTCGGCAACATTGGTCATTTGCTTCCGCTAGGTACATACATATATATATATGTATATATATGTATGTATTACATATATATTTAATGTATATATGGGCAAAGAATATATACATACAAATAGTAATTCTATATTCTTTGGTATGCAGCAGAAGCAATAGAAAATTATGAATAGTTGTATGATAATGCAACTAAATTTACTTTATATTTCCATAACAATGTCAGCTAAATAAATGCAAGCTTTTTAGTACATGATTTAAAAAGTATTTGGTTTTATTCAATAAAAATCATACATTTTGACGGCAACATTTTCGTCAATAAATCTTCAACAGTTTCATGAACAACTTCTTGCACACATGTACAAGCCTTTGCATTAACAACCTACAAATGTATACATATTTTACCTGCGTTGCTGCTGCTTTGTTTTCATAATTGCGCGCTCACAACAGCACACATTTGCGAATTTGAATAAGCAGACGAGATCAAAACAAAAACGGCAGCCAACAGCTGACTGCCTACATTTTCTTTCATTCTATTCGTTTCACAAACGCACACAAAAGCAACTCAAATGTAAACGCTGAAACCGTCATGATTTTCTGCGCCACCGAGTACTTTTTGTGCGAGTGTTCGCCTCTATTAGTTTGATACTCCTTGATAAAAAGCATTGAGTCGAGTCGGTTTTGCTATGAATACGGATTTTAAGTGTTTGAAAGCCCTATCACACACTAAATTTTATTTCTTGTGTAGCGAATAATTTTGCCATCAATATTGGATTATAACCAAATTGTATCCGTTGATTGCCAATAAAAAAAAAAAATAAGTGTTTTATAAAAAAAAAAATTAAATGGAAAAAAACAGACA
Source organism: Chymomyza fuscimana (assembly GCA_949987675.1). Taxonomy (NCBI): domain Eukaryota; kingdom Metazoa; phylum Arthropoda; class Insecta; order Diptera; family Drosophilidae; genus Chymomyza; species Chymomyza fuscimana. The sequence continues at coordinate 5,754,593 of OX465092.1, forward strand.
GCACATTTCTTTATTTTATTTTTGAACACCTTTAGTTGTTATTTTTACAACACACGCCACAGCTACTATTAATTTCTGGACGTTGCCTTTTATTCATGTATCTTAAAGTAAATCGCAATTCTTCAAATATTTCTGTCCACAGTGATCGTGGTTGAAAGATGGAAGTTTTTATTTCAGAGATTGAGCATGCTGGAGTTTTGTCTTGATGCTTACGGAAGTTAATCCAGAACTCGAAAAATGCAATTAGCATCGCAAGTATAGTTCCAGCTAACAAAACAACAAATATTCCCCCTGCATAATTGAAAAAAAGTGTAATCGTATATAAATAGTACCTACTCTTACTACTAACCTATACTTTCAAGCCCTAGGGCATTTGCTTTTGACTGTTTTTTATTGCTGTTTCTAGTACAAGTCTCGTCTGTGTTTTTCCACCATTTATTATACAACATTTGTATGTCCCCTTTCTCTTGAAGCTCCAATATGGCTAGGGAAATTTTGTCTCGCCATGGCGAGCCCTTCGGTGTTGCGATTCCGTAACCTGTATGAAAATAAAAGTAAAAGTTGTTATAAATTGATTATTGATTAATATACAACACGAACTAGACACCTTTGGTATCAAGTAAGCCACCAATTTGTGTTAAATTGCAGTCACGTTGTACAATGTAATCAAGCATTGTGGACTCCATCAAAAATGCGTAGTTGCCTTGATTAACTCTATATATGCCATCCTCATATGTTGTTGTAAAGACTGATGGTTTTTTGTTTTCCATACTCCGCCACATCTTCTTATACGTCTCAATCATCGAGTCCTGTGCAATTGACAAAAATTATATTATTACGATAGTGCTAGTTAAATCAAATAAATTAGTTACGGGATGGGGATTCATAATCATCATTCACCAAATAGACAGAGGCGAAAATTCTCTCCGAGTTCGAAACTCGAAAAAGATTCTTCGTGACTTGGGCTTGGAAACACAATGCAAAGGAAAACAAACGAAATTCGAAATTGCTTCACATTGCTTTGCTTTGCGCGAACCTCAAACACAACACAACACAGACCGAGGCAATGGTTGTCTTTGCTTTTGGTTTGGTCGAACCGTGAACGCAAAAACGTCACAACACAGCTCGATCGAACGCTTGCTTTTGCTTAGTATATGTACTTTAATAATGTTTATACCAATATACAAATACTGTATGAAAATGGAATTAAAATTTTATTTTATATAAATAAAAAGGAGCATGCACATTTTAACTTTTCATTACAAATTTTTTTAGTTAATTCTAAGTTATAAAAGGTTTGTAACCAGAGCAACGTAGGGATTCAGGCTCTCATTACAAATTAATGTCACTTTATTGTTTTAAGCTTAGTAAAAAAATTTGTAAAACAAAAAACATTTTTAATATTCGTTAAGGAATTTGTAATTTTTTAATTTAAAAGGAACATTCATATAAATATAGATAAGAACGAAACATTTGGCTAATGCATGAACATCAACACAAACGCAGCCAGAGCCAATGCTTGCTTTTGCTTAGTTATTGTTGTTCACTGCAGCTTTTGCTTGTATACGCATATTTGCAAATGCGATACGGTAGTGGCTATGGATGAGAGGAATGAGAGCTTGTCTCCCAATCCAATGAAACAGAGATCAAATTCCAATGGTTTTTTCTTTTTATCATTTTTGATATTTTTTTAAATTTTCCTGTTTTTGTCAAGAAAAAGTTGTATTTTTCAGCACATATTTTGTGGTTTTGCTCTGTTAAAACAAAAGATTGCGTCACGTGCATTTGATCGCGTACCAACAGACGCACTTTTGCAGGGTGTAATAAAAAGGTGGTAGTAGAGTGCCTCGTGAAATCATCATTATTTATATATTTAATAAATTTAAATATATTAAATAATAAAATTACTTAAGAACTAGAGTACTAGCAACAGTGGCCTTATAAGTTGCAGTTAATAATGACAACGCAATGACCAAAACTCTGTTGGTTTTGTTTCGGCTAAAAATGTCTTGTTGTGTGCGCCATTTGCGAATAATGCATAATGATAGCTAAATACTCTTCTTCGTATTTTTCGCTTCTTATGCATGCATTTGTTAGTGTAAAAGCAAACGCAATAGCAAAGTGTCATAGCAGCCACATATTAGAAAAGGGTATGAATGCTCTGAAACGAAAAATTTACAAATTTGGCTGCGGCTGAATTTGTGAACATAGCCGAAAGCCAACAACGAAGCTTAGAGCCGAGTTCAATTGTAAGAACACGAGAATTGTATGTGCTATTTTTAGATTTTCCTTTTTAACTCTCTCTACTCGCCCGCACCGTGGTATTTGCGTTACACTTCTTAGAGTTTATAATGTGTTTGGGCTGCCGGCCTTGGCTAACAAGCGCTGAACTGAATTTGCTCGAGATTCAAATTAAATGTATTACTTAATCATCATTTTTGACTTCTTTCTTCTCTATTTCAATTAGTATGCAATTTATTTTTTGTAATTTTAAAAAAACAACTTTTAATCATTTTACATGACAATTTTAGGGAAAACAAATATAATATGTAAACATATCTAAACTTTTTTTTTTGTTAAAATTTAGTTAATTATAAAATTAAGTTAATTATGTAAACTGCTTTGATGCAAAAATGTTTTTTTTATGTTAAAAGATCACAAAAATCATAATAAAGTTGTAAAATATTTCATTAAATACTGCCTGTTCACAAATATACAAACGTGCATGAAAAGCAAAACGTATTTGGCTCGACTGCAATGCCTGTATTCGATTTTGTCAACGCGTTATGTTTAGGAAATGCTTCGCTGTTATTTAATACAGAAAACATAGAGATTGAGCTGGAAAAAGATACTTAGTAGCAACTATCATCAGATTGTTTAGGACCCTAATTTAGTCTTAAACAGAGTTTTCAAGCGGCATGTTGCCCTTTCCCGCCTAAAAGTGGTTGGTGTGATTTTTGCATTAATATTTTTTTTTTTGCTATTAAAGTTAGATTCATGTTTTTGTAATCAAAAATCATTGGCAGTAAAATCTAGCATTTTTCAAATAAATAAATATAAATATAAAATATAAAAAAAAAAAAATATAAATATAATAAATATAATTATTTGTCTTGCTGATGATTTAATTAAAAATTATAAAGTAAATAATTTAGGCTTCTTTTTATTTATTTTGCAGTCAGGGTCTAGGCGTTACATTCTAAATTTATATAAAATACTTATCATAACCTAGGGTAGCGATTGAACTAAAATGTTTCTATTGTAAGGAAGTTCTGGTGCTGGGGTATAACTCAGTCTGCCCCAGGGCCAACTTACAACTAATTTGTAAATTTGCTGAGACACTGGGCAGCGTAGGGGGCCTAGAAACTGTCCTCGCCGTACCTGCATACATACATACGTACCTTTTACTTTTCATTTAGCGCAGTTCGCGTGTGTGTAGCTGTGGCTGGCGTGCTCTCAGCACGATTAACCGACAGTAAGATCTTTGTGGACTACGTCACTGAGCGAGGCCCTCGCGACCGTATCCGTGCTCGAGGGGGTGGGGGAAGTTGTGGTGGCGGGCGAGGCCTACGCGTACCTACAACTGAACCAGCGTACATATATCACCAGAGAGGCGAGGCCTGCTTGGCTTCTTACACGCACGCGGTAGGGAAGGGGAGAATAGCGAAAAGCACTAACACACCTATGTACACCACGGCGTTCTGTTTCTCGCGCGCGTCTCGCACACGGCGCCAAATATTTGACGTATTAAAACACTTGCCGATTCGATTCACTTTATAATTTTATTTAGTTTAACTCTCCTTCTCAACACCCACAACCGTAGACTAACCTAACCTTTAACCCATTTCACCCTAACCTTTTCCTTGGTTTTCGTTTTACTATGTGTTGCTCCGCTGCACGTCTGTGTGCTTTGCCGTCTCAAAACTATCTCCTCGTGTTTCATTTTTTAATCGCCCACGCCGGCTCGTACCGCAGCCTGCCGATATCCGTCTATCGTTATTGCTGATCGAAGGCTATCGGCAGCCTGGGTTGGCAGTCCGACGTGACGATGTTTAAGCGATCTTCTACTCATCGATATCTTTAGTTTCTTTATTTTCTAACACTTAATCTAATACCAAACTTATACCTATAAACCAAAAATCCATAAATTCAACTTATATCTAAATAATATGAAAACCTTACATCTAATAACAATTATCATTAATTAATTGTGGCGTAGCTTAGAAGCTTCGTCACCCCCCCCCCCCCCCTCCCCCCTTTCTTCGATAGGGACGACGCATACCGTGCCGTTGTGCCTTTGGGTAACACGGTATTGTCGCCCTCCGGATCTCCCGTCTGCGGCCTCTGCCCGGTTGGGCGCGTGAGAGTCGTAGAGCCGCCACTCAAACTCATCCTTCCAGGTGTGTCACCTTCCGAACTCTCGGGGTCCGAGGAGTGGGTGACCTCCTCTTCCGCCACTGCTTCGACGTTGGGCTCACCCTCGGCTTGGGACTGTCTTCCCTACGCCGACGTGTCCGAATCGCTAATCATGATGATGTCGTCGTCCATCTATAATGGTATAATATCTTAAAGAGTACTTCTTAAATAGTTCTTTTGCTTAGTACGGTTGCGGGGTTCCCCTTAAGCCTATGTTTTACAATGCTTTTCTTAAAACTAACAAATTTACTAATTAGCCGCGCCGACGGACTGCCTCTCTGCCTCGTCACCAGCTTCGCTCTCGTTCTCATGTTGCTCGTCGGAGTGGAATGCTTTCAACTGCGCAATGTGTCTGCTGCTCGTGACAACCAGTGTTGGCGCAAAAGCACCATGGAACCTAACGTCGGCCGCCATTCTCTTCTGCGCATATTGTAGTATCGCCTCTGGTCGTTGGATGCCCGTTGTAAATTGTTGCGAACGATCTCGAATAACTCCCTGAGCCTCTGTGCCTTCGCGGTTGGTGCCTGCGGTAAACTGGACGACCCTGGCGTAACCTCTTCATAAAGTGCGGCCGGTAAACGTGGTTCTCGACCTTGCACCCAGCAGTAGGGGCGTCGTGGCACTCCTGTAGTACTCGACCTCGTTGCGCAGTAGGAACGCACAGTTTCCACGAGACGTGATCCTCGTCGTCAGCTCTATAACCCAAGTTTCGGTACAGTTGGCCATTTTCCAACGTGTAATCTGAGTATTTTTCCGGCTCCTCGGTCATCTTGGCGGTCATAGCGGTGATCCATTTACACCTGCTATCCTCCTCGGTAATTTGTTGCAATCTCTCGAGGGGCTGTCTGGAGAGTGCGTCGGCTACTACGTTTAACTTACCTCGACGGTACTGCACGTCGAACTGGAACTGTTGCAACTCTAGCGCCCAGCGCGCGACGCGCCCAGATGGGCTCTCAATAGAGTTCAACCATTTGAGGGCCAGATGATCGGTGATTACCTCGAACCGATACCCCTCCAAATAACATCGCATCTTCCTGATCGCCCACACGATAGCCAGGCATTCCTTTTCCGTCGCCGTGTAGTTTTCTTCAGCTTTCGTCAGTCGTCGGCTAGCATATGCGATGACTCTTTCCTTTTCGTCGCCCTCTTGTGTCAGTACGGTTCCCAGCCCGTAGTCGCAGGCGTCTGTCTGTAGCTTAAATTTGAGACTGAAGTCCGGGCAAGCAAGCACTGGGGCCGTGGTCAAGCTCTCCTTCAGGTTGTCCAACGCCGCCTGCTGCTCCTCGTTCCACGTCCATTTTTTCCCTTTCTTTGAAAGTGAGGCCATCGGTTGTATCATCGAGGCGAAGTTGGGTACGAAACGTCGATACCATGATGCCATGCCGATACATTGCCGCAGCTCTTTCAAGTTGGTGGGCGCCTTCAAATTCTGGATGGCCTCTATCTTCGCCGGATCCGTGCGGATACCCTCACCGGTCACCACGTGACCAAGGTAGACCAATTCTTTTCGAAAGAATGAGCATTTCTTCCGATTAATCTTCAAATTAGCCTTACGAAGACGATGCAGTACTTCTCGAAGGTTCGCTACGTGTTGCTCCTCCGTTGCGCCTACGACGATTATGTCATCCAGATATGCGAATGCGTACGGCTCCATGTCGGGTCCGATCACTGAGTCAAAAGCTCTTTGAAAAGTGGCGCTAGCCGAATGTTATCCGAATGGCATCACTCGCCAGTGAAATAAGCCACGCCCGGGCACTGTAAAAGCGGTGTACTCTTTGCTGCCGGCGGCCATCGGGATTTGCCAATACCCATTCTTGAGATCCAATGCAGATATGTATCGAGCGTTGCGCAGTTGCTCGAGTATATGGTTGATCCTTGGAACTGGGTATGCATCAGGAACCGAATTCGCATTTAACACCCTGTAGTCAACGCACATCCGCTCGCTTTTGTCCTTTTTAGGTACCATTACGATCGAGGCGCTATGTGGACTGTGAGATGGCACAATGGCGTTCGACTTCAGCAGTTCATCCACCTGCGCGCTGATGGCAGCTTGTTTCGCAGGGTTTTTGGGGTAGTACCTCTGCTTCATAGGTCTGTCATCCTTCAAAACGATTCTGTGTTCGGCTATGTTTGTTAAGCCTCGCATATTTTCAAACGGCACCAACTCTTGCCGCAGAAATTCTTTTAAATCCGGTTTTAGGTCGGTGGGCCATGGAGAATCCTCATCCTCATCCACCTCTCTCGCTGCCTGCGCTGTAACCGTTGTACACTCTAGAATGGTGGTCGACGTCATCGCTACGTCTGGCGTCGGGGACATGGCCTCGCCTATTTCCCTCGCCGCCTCCAGACCAGTCGACGTGATCGCCTCCCGATTGCTGCCTTGGGCTTCGGATGCGGCCATAATCTTCGCACCTCTCGAACCCTTAGCCACCGTTGACTGAGATGATGAGGCCTCGCCTTCATCCTTCATCGCCGGCGTTACCTTTATACTACAATTCTCCGACTTCTGCGCTGAGGTTGACGGTGGGGATGCGGCCCTGCCGGCTCCCGTCACCGTGTCCAAACCCTTTGTGATGGCAGTTTTACTCCGGCTCCCGTCTCCCTTTGTCACGGTGCCTACATTCATGTTGACGGCCATTGCCGTCCCTCCTGTTGTTTTGCTCTGGGTCCCAGACCTCAGAGCTTCTCGTTTTTCTACCGTGCTGCTTAACTGCTCAGCCTTTGGCTTCTCTGCCTCCATTCTGTTCCTCGCTTGTGCTAGCTCGCCTAGCGACTCACCCTGTGACGTCTCGGGCCCCGACCTCAGCACCGTTGGTCGCAGTCGAGGGTCTTCCTCTAGTAACGCAGCTGGTCTCAACTTCAGCTCTGCTCCTGCGCATCGTATCCTAGTACCGACTGCGCACAAAAAATCCATACCTAGGAGTAGGGGGTCTAACATTGCGGGCATGACGAGCATTGGCATGATGACTAGCGCGTCTGCCAATCAAACTCTCAGCCTCAACACCTTGTTCACCTCCACTCTCGTTCCGTCTGCCAACCGAATACGTGTCTTTACTTTTAGCAATTCGACTTCTCTCGCCAAGGCTTGGGCTGTCTCCTCACTCACGAAGCTTCGTGAGGCTCCAGAGTCGATCGTCGCGGTCTGCAAGTGCGAACCAATCTGCACTGTCGCGATGATGCGACCCTCATCCATCGTCAGTATATCGTTTAATTCCGGGTTGCTGGTGTCTGCGCCGCTACTTGTCCCCGGGTTTGGTAGGGCGGCTGGCCGTTTCCCTGGGCTGCGCGCTGGCAACACTCCTGAGTACTGCGTCCTCGTCGTCCACATACCCGACAGAACACTACCAAGGCATTGGGGCATTCTCGGGCCATGTGAGCGGGCTGCGCGCATCTGAAGCACGCGTCTCCGCTGTCGTATGGTCGTCGGCTCGCCTGGCTGATCATCCTGTTCGTCGCCTCTACCTCGGGCGGCCTGGCGCGCGATGGTATCGGTGCGTTCTCGTATCCTAAACCTGCCACTTGTCGCAGGGTGCTTCTGAAGGGGTTGTGCGGATTGCCTGTGGGCGTCACCATGCTCGTAAACCTCGCCGGTGGCACCGATGCTGTTTCCTGTAGGCGCCTGTGGCTGCTTGTACACACGCGGTTCTGCTCCCTGACCATCTCATATTCGCACGCCAGCTGAGTGAGTTGCGCAATGTCTGTAAACTCATGGCGGCGAATATACAATCTATATTCGGGTGCGGCGTTCTCATAGGTCCTGTAAAGCCGCTGACTCTCCGTGTACCCGGCGCGGTACATCATCGTTCCGATGGCGATACAGAATGTCTTGAAATTTTCTCGATCTTGTTGATGGCGTGCTCGTATCTTGTCTTCTAAACGCTCCATGTATTGTGGGGGAAGAAAAAACTCTAAAAATACACGCCGGAACTCAGCCCACGACGCATCGCGTAGCTGGCTCATGCGGAACCATTGCGCCGCTTCGCCTGTAAATACCTCTACCATGGCTGAGGGTAGGTCGTTGACGTTGACCTGGTACGCCGCTGCTTTATCCTCCAATTCTTCGATGAGGGCGAGCGCGTCCGTGCCGCCGTCGAAATGTACGCCCCATTTGCGGACCTGGTCCGGTATGACAACAATGTGTCTTGTGGCCATCGGGGCCGGAAATTCCCGCCCTGGGACTGGCCAGTGAGAATCTGAGTCCAACTCGGGTCGATATTCGCGATAAGAGATGCTTTGTTGTGCTCGTCGAGCATCTGGGTCTGCTGAGAGACGACTGGTACGATGTGCGGGTGTAGTGAGGGGAACTGCCAACAATGGTTGGGTCAAGAGCATACTGCTTGCTAGTTGGGGGGACGGTGGTGCGGGGCTCGCGCCTCTGCTTGGCGACACGCCTGTACGCCCTTGCTCTGCCAGCTTGGCATAGCGGGCTTCGTGCTCCGCCAACCTTGACCAAATCTCCGATGGGTGCTCGCCTTTTGAGACAAACGCTGCTAGCGCTCTTCTCAACTCTTCCACTTTGCCGTCAGTGGGCAAGCCCAGCTCTGCGAGGATGTTGGTCAGCTCCTCTTTTCGTCGATATGCTATACAGCGTACACTGACGCCTGGGTTTTTTTCTTTTCCCACCCATTTGGACTCACCCACCCGTATCCTCTGTTTTGTTCTGGGGTACCTGCGTGTCGTCAACTGTGCTTACTGTGCTGTATTCTGTTTTAGTCTCCATTGTATTTATTGTTGATTTTAAATTTTTCCCTTCAAATGAGCCTTTATTTAATTCGCCTTTAATTTCGATTTGCTTTATTAATTTAGTTGATTTTTTTTTTTTTTTTTTGCCTTTAAATTTAATTTATTTTCTTATATTTTATTTTGTCTTATTTAGTTTTAGTTTTATTTTGCCTTATTTAGTTTTAGTTTTATTTTATTTTGTCTTATTTAGTTTTAGTTTATTTTTTTATTTTATTTTATTTTATTTTTTTGTCACTTTTCTCTTCGACAACACGTGGCTTTAGCCCACTGTAACCTTTTATGTTCGACGTTTCAATTTTCTTTTCCACTTCGCCACAGTTCACCTTTTAACTTCTCTCTTTTTTTTTCTTTTAAATTTTATTCAACACTCTTAACTTTGCTTTCCACTTCCCTTCAAATTAAGTTTCATTTAATTCTTTATTTAGTCCACTTTAATTTTCTTCAGTTATATTCACTTTTTCATTCCTTTTTATTTATAACGGTTCTACACTCTTCAACTTTATTTACTCTTGTTTAATTTTTATTTTATGCTCTTTAACTTCACTTAACTTCACTTAGTTTTATTTTCGTTACACTCTCATGTCACTTCATAGCTGTTTAACTTTCTTTATCTTTCAATTTCTTTTTTGTTAACACGTGGCTTTCGCCCACTGTCACTTTTTAGTTTTGTACACCGTCGCTGGCCCACTGTACTTTTGGCTACGGCCGTTACTCGCGATCCGTTATGCACGTTTTCGAACTCGACTGTACTTTACATGCGGTTACCGCGACGCGCCGTTCTTAAACCGTTTTACTTTTTTTTTTGTCTCTTCTGGTTCGTCTCTATGTTCGTTTACAGCCTAACTTTGTTGTAATTTTGCACGCGCCAAATAACTTGCTGCTGCTCAGTTTTACTTGTTTCGACAATTTTTCTATACCCTTTTTTTTCCATGAAACCAAGCTGCTGCTGTACCAACTTCTTTATATGTATGTAGGCTGGACTCGATAAACCCTAACGGGGCTTTAATCCGCTATATACTGATTCAGAGATGTTAATATATACCTACTTATGCCTCAAAGTCCCTGCTCGGGCGCCATTTGTAAGAAAGTTCTGGTGGTAACTCAGTCTGCCCCAGGGCCAACTTACAACTAATTTGTAAATTTGCTGAGACACTGGGCAGCGTAGGGGGCCTAGAAACTGTCCTCGCCGTACCTGCATACATACATACGTACCTTTTACTTTTCATTTAGCGCAGTTCGCGTGTGTGTAGCTGTGGCTGGCGTGCTCTCAGCACGATTAACCGACAGTAAGATCTTTGTGGACTACGTCGCTGAGCGAGGCCCTCGCGACCGTATCCGTGCTCGAGGGGGTGGGGGAAGTTGTGGTGGCGGGCGAGGCCTACGCGTACCTACAACTGAACCAGCGTACATATATCACCAGAGAGGCGAGGCCTGCTTGGCTTCTTACACGCACGCGGTAGGGAAGGGGAGAATAGCGAAAAGCACTAACACACCTATGTACACCACGGCGTTCTGTTTCTCACGCGCGTCTCTCACACGGCGCCAAATATTTGACGTATTAAAACACTTGCCGGTTCGATTCACTTTATAATTTTATTTAGTTTAACTCTCCTTCTCAACACCCACAACCGTAGACTAACCTAACCTTTAACCCATTTCACCCTAACCTTTTCCTTGGTCTTCGTTTTACTATGTGTTGCTCCGCTGCACGTCTGTGTGCTTTGCCGTCTCAAAACTATCTCCTCGTGTTTCATTTTTTAATCGCCCACGCCGGCTCGTACCGCAGCCTGCCGATATCCGTCTATCGTTATTGCTGATCGAAGGCTATCGGCAGCCTGGGTTGGCAGTCCGACGTGACGATGTTTAAGCGATCTTCTACTCATCGATATCTTTAGTTTCTTTATTTTCTAACACTTAATCTAATACCAAACTTATAACTATAAACCAAAAATCCATAAATTCAACTTATATCTAAATAATATGAAAACCTTACATCTAATAACAATTATCATTAATTAATTGTGGCGGAGCTTAGAAGCTTCGTCACACTATTTCTAAGTCCATGCATAAACATCAAAGCAAACGCAGCCAGAGCCAATGCTTCATTTCGCTTTGCTTTGACCGAGCCCAAGTCCACGCAGAAACGTCACAACAAACGCCAATGCTTGCCTTTTTGGTTTGATCGAGCCTAATTCCACGCAACACAACACAACACAAAACGAGCCAATGCTTGCCTTTGCTTTTGCTTTTACCGAGCCCAAGTCAAGCAGAAACGTCACAACACATCGCAGACAGAACCAATGTTCATATCGGTGCTTTGCTTTTGCCGAGCCCAAGTCAATGCAGAAACATCAACACAAAGCACATTTTGTGTTTGATTTTGGTTCTGCGCAAACCGAGCCCAAGTTCACGCATAATCTTTCAACGGTAAAAAAAGCTCGGAGAGAATTTTCGCCTCTGTCTATTTGGTACTCTCTGCATCATTGTTGGTTGTACAACCCGTGCTGGGTCTTCGCCTGCTTTAGAATTTGCCTCCATTCGTAGTGTTTTGAGGAGACACTATTTTGCGCCACCTTTGGCCAAATTATAAAAAATATTTGATTTAAATAATAAGCTGGTCTAATTAATATAAACATGTCTGTCTGGAATGGGACTTGAGCGAAAGAGAAAAAGAGTAATAAACAAAAGCTCCCGTTTGAGTAAGTTCTAACGAGAACAAAGCGAGACCGCGATTAAAGAGAGTATGCAGCAAGTGCATTTACATATGTGCTGAATGTGTTTAGGTTTTTTTATGCTATGTGTTTTTGAAGTAAAACTTTTTAGGCGGCGTTATGCATTTTTGGATTTGTTGGGCATTTTTCTATGGGAGTAACTTTGAAATTTTGTTAACCCAAAAAACGTTAGCTGCTTTTGATGTTCTCATTCGCATTGCGACGTGGTCATGAGTCATGACTTCGTTTCATGTTGAGAGAGCAAACTTTTTAGGCGGCATTGTGACTTTTCGTAGGGAGTAAATTTCAAATTTTGTAAAGTTAGCTAAAGCACGCAGCACATGTGTATGTGTGCAAACGAAAGAATTGTTTTTGTATGCATTGCGTGAATACAACACAGCGACATACATGCATGCATACATACAAGTGCCAGTGCTAGCCATTAGCTTGTGTGCCAGCTGTGCGGCATTGCGACTTTTCGTAGGGAGTAAATTTGAAATTTTGTAAAGTTAGCTAAAGCACGCAGCACATGTGTATGTGTGTAAACGAAAGAATTGTTTTTGTATGCATTGCGTGAATACAACACAGCGACATACATGCATGCATACATACAAGTGCCAGTGTTTGCCATTAGCTTGTGTGCCAGCTTGTATTTTTGCTTGCTTCTCTCTCTCTCACTTTTTGTTACTCTCACAGCAATGCCGTGGCCTTGGTGTTGTTTGGTGGTTGGCTACAAAATAAGATCGCGCTGCGCAAAGAACGATGTTGAAGTTGGTGCGGGGGAGGTGAGAGTTGCACGAACAACAAAGCCAAGCAGCATTGCACGACAGTTACATTGTCTAATTCTTTTTCTTTTTTTGAAGTAAAACTTTTTAGGCGGCATTGTGCATTTTTGGGCATTGTTGGGCACACTGAATGTGAATTTCTATGGGAGTAACTTTGAAATTTTGTTAGACGAAAAAAACGTTAGCTCCTTTTGATATTCTCTTTCGCATTGCGACGCTGACGTTCGGCGCTTGTTGAGAGAGCGAGCCGCGGTCATGGAATAGAGAGGGGAGTAAAGCGGCCGCGGCTGGTCAGCTAAAGCACGCAGCACATGTGTATGTGTGTAAACGAAAGAATTGTTTTTGTATGCATTGCGTGAATACAACACATCGCCATACATACATACAAGCCAGTGTTTGCCATTAGCTTGTGTGCCAGCTCAAGGTATACTTATTTAAGGTAGAGTAATGCTGCCGGCGTCGTCACCAATTTTACTGAGAGCAAGAAAAATAGAGAGAGAACGCAAACACATTAAAATAATATGCGTGAAAACAACTCTACTCACGCGCAGTCGCAACGAAACTAAAAATTGGTAACTTTCGTTGAGAGCCTTCGGCGGGAGTATGCTACCTTAAATAAGTATACCTTGGTGCCAGCTCGTATTTTTGCTTGCTTCTCTCTCTCTCACTTTTTGTTACTCTCACGGCAATGCCGTGGCCTTGGTGCGTTTGTTTTGATTTTCTCTTTCGAATTGATGAATTGACGCTGACGTTGTGTTGGTGGTCATGACTTCGGCTCTTGTTGAGAACGCGAGCCGTGGTCATGGTATAGAGAGCAGAGAGAAGCGGCCGCTGCTGGTCAGCTAAAGCAAGTACGCCATGGAATATTTGGTATATTAAAATTTTCATCGAAAAATCAGTCAATCAAACCTCGGTAATTTTTTTGGTGTTTGGTGAATTCTAGCCATTGGTTTTCATTAGCAACGAAAATTAGTGCTTTGCAATTTGCATATAGCATACGAAACATAGCATTGTATTTTCCATAGCGTACTTTTTGAGTCAAAATTTTGTATTACAATGCTTCTTCACATATTAATCTACTACTGGCATGGACATTTTTGAAGTTTTAAGTACAGCTCCTATCAGATTTCGCTGATCTAGAGTTGTTAAAATCTTTGGCAATGCAGGTTTTTTTATGAATTTGCAAACAACTGTAAACTCTACTCCAGTCTCCGTACTAACATACCCTTGACATTTGATTGAACAAATTTAAAGGTAGCACCAATTAACACCAAAGGAATTGAAGATTGACCCCCAGGAGACCAATAGATCCTTAAAAAATATGAGGCATCGCTTGAAAGCCGTTATAAAACCCAAAGGCAAGGCATTAAAGTAAAGAAACAAAAAACAACAATAAACAAACAATAACTTGTAATATTGTAACGTAATTTAGACAATTTATCTTTGTTACCTTTTGTCGGGAGCAGCAGCTTCCCAATAAAAGCAGGTCAAACATATTATAACATAACATAACATAAACAAACAAAAGCTCTTAAATTGTGCAACTAATTACTCTTAACTAGCATTATGCATAACTGTTTATCTCATTGGTTACTGCAATATAATAGTTATCAATTTAATTACATTTATTAATGTATTATAATATGTACGATTCTTGGCAGCGCTGCGGCCCTTGCATTGCCGTCAGCGTTCCAAGATCAAATTAGTTTTTGCTAAACATACGGTTGTTAGGTTCTGTGCCGTCGCTGTAACCTAACTTACACGATTGCGTGACAACAACAATCCAATAAAATGTATAACGTTTATAAATACGTTCGTTTCATTTCGTTTATATAAAAACAATTAACTAAAAAATATTAGTTAATCCAACACCTTTAATATACAACTGTAAAAATGCTACATCAGAAAAAATAAAATATGCATAGAAATTATAATTTGACGTGTTCTATCTTTTTGCTATACATTTAACAAAAATTGACATCACATACACATATCAGATATCTCTCTGGAACGAGAATTCCTCCACTTTCATTATTATTATAATACATAATTGATTGTTAAGACACCGTTTGAACTCCAAAGTAATGTTAAGACGGCTAAACTAAAGAAAAAAAAAAACAGCGTAGAGTTTTACTTCTAACGCGTGCTTGTACTGCACGTGAATTTTTTTTTTATTGATATGTTATGTATTAGTTATTGCAATGTTATGTGTTTGTTATGTTCTGCTCCCGACACGTACTTTCTTTTCGGCACCGCTCTCCAACTTTTCACGTTTAACTCTACTGCGTCATTATCTACACAATCAACCCATCTAAGCCTAGGTCGTCCTCTTGCGCGGTTCTGATAACATCTAGCGAATAGTATATTTTGTGCTGGATGACCGCTATCCGCTCTAATGATGTTGCCCGCAAGTCTTAACCTTTTGATTTGTATCTTGGTTAACCCAGATATTGTATCTTTATACAGCGCCATTAACTCGTGATTGTAACGCTTTCGCTCTTAAAAAACTGTCAACACTTTCAGAGTGTCCGAAAAAAAACCACTCATTTAGGAACACTTTGAGAAAAGCAATTGACAAAACACACTCAATTGAGTTTTTGCTCAAAAGTGTTCCGCTCAGAGCAAGACGAATTTTTATACCCTGTACCGTATGGTACAAAGGGTATATTAAGTTTGTGCAAGCCGAAAATGTATGTAACATACAGAAGGAGACGTCGCACAGTGGCACGGCAGCCTCAAAAGCGTTGCAAAAATCGATTTTGCGATGACATCATTTTGTAAAGGTAATACATGCATCTGATTTAGAATTTCCCAAGGATCAAGAAAATAAAAATTGTATTCAATTCGGATGAATAGTTTAGTTGCTACAGCCGCTCAAAGTGGAGTATATTTTCAACTTTGAAAAAAATCGAAATTTTTGGAATAAAAATTCGTGTTTGAGATTGTTTTGTGGAAAAGCTACGCAACCAATCCCTATTTTCTTGGTTTCTATAAAAAGGTGTATGAAACTGAAATATAAAAGAGACAAAAAATGACTTCGTAACTTGTCTGGTTTTTTCAATTCTTCCGTTTACCTGAACCACTATATTTGGACCACTTTTTCAACTTTGGAAGAATAGAAAAAAAAATACATCGCATTACAATTTTGGTTTTAACATAAATGCTTTTGTTATTAATTTATTTACCTGCTCTATAAAAATTGTCTGCATGAATTTGCATATTTGGCTGTAAGGCCAGTAAAAGCCCAGAAACCCAACTCCAAAATATGCTGACGCAGGTATAGGAAGAAGAACATGCAGTAGATGCAGCCACTAAATTTAGAACTGATTGCTTATATTTTCACTTTACAATAAAATAAAGCCTACCTGTGACATAAAAAAAAGGATTAATCATCCCATTTTTTTTTTTGTGTATCCAGGTAGTTTTAAAACATTTAATGTAATTTAATTTGTACCTGTTACACGTTTTCTGGCTATAGGCTTAAAATTTGTATATATTGCCTGAATACTTCAGAAACATCATAGTTTTGTTTTGACTTTATAAGAACACACATTGCAGTGAAACGTATTTTTAAATATAATATATTGATTTTATAAGTGTAACGATGTCTTTGGTAAACGTAAAATTATTTGAATTGTTCAGCAATTCCAAAAGCGCGAATGAATTCATTTCGGCCATCAGAAAAGAACTTAACGTTGAGGAAGCAAATATGGAGAAGTTTGATACTTTAAGAGGCAAACTTAATCTAATTCACTTCCGAATAAAAAAAAAGTGGCAAGGCTCTCATCGCTGCCGAGAAAATTTTATTGAGAAACAGGAAAACTGGCTAAAAGGACTTAGCTTCCTCTTCAGATCCACTAGTTGCATCCCTTAGACAAGTGAGATGCTATACAGAATTTACAAGTAGTTATTCAAAAGAAATGTGAAGTCTTTTAGATATTCTTTGAAATGTAAATGTGCATGTTTATTTACAAAAAAACTACTGATAAGACACATTATGTAAGATATTATAATAAAAAAGCATTGTTAAATTAAATTTATTTACTGAAACATAAAATTATGAACAAAAAAACATATCATCAAAATTTCTTTATAAATGAAAAAATATGTACTTACATATTTTCAATGGGAAATGTTGCACAGGCAACAAAATCCAACTTCCGCAACATATTGCGCAGCTCTCGGATATCATATCACCATGTATGAGTACTTATTTTAAAGCCTGAACATTTTTCTTTCAAATACAATTTAATTCATTAAAATATCTTAATTGGTTTAGAAAATATGATAAAAATATGTACATATTTTTCAATGGTAAATGTTGCACTGGCAACAAAATCCAACTTCCGCAACATATTGCGCAGCTCTCGGATATCATATCACCATGTATGAGTACTTATTTTAAAGCCTGAACATTTTTCTTTCAAATACAATTTAATTCATTAAAATATCTCAATTGGTTTAGAAAATATGATTTTTGCAACGCTTTTTCGGCTTCCGTGCCACTGTGCGTCGGAGACCCCCCAAAGTTACCTAAAGTATGATCAGGGTGACTAGAGAAGTCGATATACCCATGTCCGTCTGTCCGTCTGTTTGTATGAACGCCTAGATCTCAGAGATGGTAAGAGCTAGAGCCATAAGATAATCAGATAAGATGCGCTATTATGTCAGGGGAAACAAGTTTATTTTATTTTTTGATATCGGGGTTATATCATATAGCTCCCATAGAGGTGTTTCAGAGCACCTCGAAAAAAACAAAAAGTTTTAGATAGATAATTCGGTTGTTTATAAAGATATCGTAACCAAATTTGGCACTCAATAGTTTTTTAGAGTTCCCAGGCACTGTACCAAATTTGATCAAAATCGGTTGACTATATCATATAGCTCCCATAGGACCAATCGGTCAAAAAAACGTATTTTGTACAAAATTCGTTGTGTTTCGTTTGTTTGTAAAGATATTGTAACCAAATTTGGCAATCGGAAGTTTTTTAGAGATCTTCAACATTGTACCAAATTTTATCCAAATCGGTTGACTATATCATATAGCTCCCATAGGACCAATCGGTCAAAAAACGTTTTTTGTACAAAATTCGTTGTGTTTCGTTTGTTTGTGAAGATATTGTAACCAAATTTGGCATTCGGAAGTTTTTAGAAAACTTCAACACTGTACCAAATTTGATCAAAATCGGTTGACTATATCATATAGCTCCCATAGGACCAATCGGTCAAATAAACGTTTTTTGTACAAAATTCGTTGTGTTTCGTTTGTTTGTTAAGATATTGTAACCAAATTTGGCAATCGTAAGTTTTTTAGAGATCTTCAACACTGTACCAAATTTTTTTAAAATTCGGTTACCTATATCATATAGC